>BPLQ01002862.1:0-20437 GCA_021605075.1 Caerostris darwini | reverse complement strand
TTTGGTTTGGTAAACTATGTTTTGGTAGTAGGTACTACTTTAACTTCTAATAACTTTTCATGTGAGATGTCTCTTCTGACAGCTAGCTCAAATTAAAGGTAATCTTTTCTTGGAAAAGTAGCAATGTACTGTTTTAGAGAGTCATAAAATTTGAGAGATTGGAATTTCCGAAGGTACCATCAAGAATGTTTCTACTAAAATATAATAAATATTTCATCAGTTATTGTTTTTCCAAGTTTGCCCCCAAGAATACAAATTAACTATATTCATAAAATATAGTCTAAAATAAAGCAATATTTTTTAATGCCAATCTATAACAATGGAATATAATTTAAATGATCATTTATATTTCTTTCAAGCTATAATAGAGTTTCTAATAAAATACATTTTGGTATTAAAGGTCATTTTTAAATAGAATAGTTCTACTAAAATAATAAATATCCTATCCCATTATTATTTACCAAATTTATTAAGAATAAATTTATTATTCATAAATTTATAGTCCAAAAGAAAACAATGGTTTTTTTAATGGAAATTTAAAAAATAGAATTTCTTTGAATTAATCGTTTGTTTTTTCTTTCCACTTTAATAAATTTTTAATAAAATATATTTTGGTTTGGTAGAATATATTTTGGTATTAGGTACAACTTTAAATGAAATGTTTCTACTAAAATAATAAATATTTAATCCTGTTATTGTTTTCCAAATTTGTTAAGAATGCCATTATTATTCATAAATGAATAGACTAAAAGAAAAATATTGGTTTTTAATGGCAATTTAAACAATGGAATTTCTTTGAACTGATGATTCACTAGCTGTTTCTTTCCATTTTAATAAATTTCTATAAAATACATTTTGGTTTGGTAAACTATATTTTGGTATTTGGTACTACTTTAACTTCTAATAACTTTTCATCTGAGATGTCTCTTCTGACAGCTAGCTCCACAATTAGGGTAATCTTTTCTTGGAAAAGTAACAGTGTGCTGTCTCAAGTCGTGAAATTTACAATTTGAATTTCTGCATACTACTTTGAATAGAATGTTTCTACTGAAATAATAAATATTTCATCGTGTTATTGTTTTCCAAATTTGTTAAGAATGCAATTATTATTCATAAATGTATAGTCTAAAAGAAAACGATGCTTTTTATAACTGCAATATAAAACAATGATCCTAATTTTTATTATTTAGTAATAAATTATAAAAATAAAGAAATTATATAATATAATAATACTAATCTTTCTATACATTAATCTATTAATCTATTTTTCGAAATTATATAATATTTAATAATATTAAAAATTTATTAATATTTATTGATAAATTAAAAAATGTGTTCAGCAGCCTTATAAATAACTTTTTTTGGAGACATTTTAAACTACATTGCTTCAGCCAATTATTATATTTTATTATATACCATAAGCCATTCAGTTTATTATTATTATATATATGAGAGCAAATTTTATTAAAAGGACATGCTTTAAACTCACCAATAATAACGCAATTTTAAAAAAAAATTTAATGAAACGTTTGTGAACACTAGACTTCAATTTTATTCAAGTCTATCTTATCTTCAATCTAAATTAAATCTCTTTCATAAGAAAATGAGATAATAGAACATAAAAAAAAAAAAAAAAATTATTTTTATTATTTTAGTGTCACATGTTTGGGCTTTTGCTCGAAAGCTATAAATATTTAAGAGAGGTATTATAATTCTTTAAAATTGCTTTAAACATTTTAATGTCATTTTGGAATATATATGTGGGATGCAAAATGCAATAAGCATCATGTAATGAAATTTAAATCCCTGTAAGATATTTGCACCCATTCACATTTCGAATGTATTCGTATTTCTAGTATTCGTTTGTTGTATGTCTTTACATTACATACGTATTCATATTCGAAAATTTTATTTTTTTTAAGATATTTGTGCTCTAGATTAAAAATTGTTTATTTGAATAAAAATTCTGTCATTTATAATATAGAGAATTATTCTATCGCAAACTTTTTTCTAGGCTAGATATTGCCTTACAAAAATAAATAAGCTAATATTATATTTTTATGGAATTTTTGTGAATCTTTAAGATGAGTTTCATATAACACTGAGTTTGAAATACACGAATTTGAAATCTGAAACTGTAAACATTGAAAATTCGTTTTAACTCAGACAGTAAATAGGTTCTTAAAATATATCCTGTATATTTTCTTGAATAAATAAATCTATATATATTTGCAGATCTCAAAAATAAGAATTATAAAGCTCTGCAATTCTTTGGACAAAGACATACAGCAATGGAGCCCAATAAATTCATTTTCCTTAAATCGCATCAAATCTGACATATGATCCTAATCCAAATACAAATATTAATATAAGGAATAATCGTTTGAACTACAAGAAAAATTAGAATAAATAAATTCATTTCCTAGTCTAGCTTTATCCCAGCTCGATTTGAATGACTTATTTCAGTTATTGTCTGACATTTTCATAGACATGCATCTATCTCTCTAATTAACCAGAATATTTCAGTTTATATTAGCTTTAGTTAATATAATGGTGTCTCAGTATTATGCGTAATTTTTTTTATTCTAATTTTTATCACGCAAACTGAATTTCTTGAAATAATGATAATATACACATTTTGTTATATACTACTGCGTCCAAAAAGTAAAACCAATTGAATTTTGTTTTTTAGTTAAACACATTATCATTTTTAGAGCTGTGATGCCCCGTAAATGCATTAATTCTGATAACTTCTGCTATATATGTGGTGAAGTTACATTTGAAGACCATACTACTGTGTCCTAAAAGTAAGACAAATTTTCAATTCAAAATTCCCTTGTCTTATGGAATTTTAATTTTTTTTTTTTCTTTTCTAGGTTGTTGACACTATCCTTGACATCTGTGTGAAATTTCGCGTCAAAATATTCATTACTGTTTGAGTTACGCTTGGCTTTGTGAGACACTAAAAATTGATTCGGGCGATTTTTGAAATGTCTGATTTAATTGAGCAAAGAACTTGCATTAAAGAACTTGCACTTTATTTCTGGAAATTTATAGAATGTTGCAGAAGCCATTCGGTGAGCATTCCTATATCGGAAAGAAATATTTAGAAGTGGTATAAACAGTTCAAAGAAGGCAGAGAAAAATCAACCCTCTGGTCGATCCTTAATCTCAACTGACGAAACTCACGTCCAAAAATTTAAAGATTTGGTGCTTGCAAACAGTCGATTTACAATTAGAGGCCTTGCTGCTGATGTTTTAATTTCAAAAGGACCGGTCAGTTCCATTTTGTGCCTCAAACGCGTCAAATCTTGATTGGTACCGAAAACACTGAATGCGCCAGCTCACACTGCATTGATTCTTCGAGACTTTTTCGCCAAAAATGAAACTCATATCGTTCCACAACCACCGTGTTCACATCGTGCGACTTCTGGCTATTCCCTAAACTGAAAAGACCACTTCGGAGACACCGTTTTGAGTCTACTGAAGAGATTCAACGTGAAACGCCGCAAGCTTTGAAGGCCATCCCTGCCGATGACTTTTTAGCATGCATTGAGAATTGGAAAAAAAGTTGGCATAAGTGCATTGTGTCCGGAGGGGATTACTTTGAAGGCGAGGAAATAAACTTTAAGAATAAATAAAGTGTTTTTGAACAAAATAGTTGGTCTTACTTTTTGGGCTTGGGCACAGTAGTCCAATCCAATATATCTGCAAAATATATAGATATTTATTTATTCTATATATTTTGCAGATCTCAAAAGTAAGAAGACCGACAAAATTATATTCTTCGGGCAAAGACATAGAACAATGAAGCCCAAAAAATTTCTTCTCCTTAAATCGCATCAAATCTGACAAATGATTCTAATCCAAATACTTATATAATGAACAAATCGTTCGTACGAAAAAAAAATTAGAACAAAATAAAAAGAAGAACATCCCGCAAACTGAATTTCTCGAAATAATGCTGAAGGAGAGATTCTCTTGCAGAAAAAAATCTACTGAATCGCTGCGTTGTTGGTTCCTAAATGCTTTCTGAGGTAAAAAAACCCAAACAAGCAGTGGTAGGGAGGAGAAATCCATTGTTGATCGTTGTTTGAAGACATCAGTCAGGAAGAAGCAGACGAGATTTCGGTGCCGTGGAGTCTTCTCCGTGACCCCCACCCCGGTCATCAATCATCCCTCGGCTCATCGTTCTTCATCAGTTCCTCCTACATTCCCAGCGAAAAAGGAGACGTGAAAAGAATTGGTTAAGACG
Organism: Caerostris darwini; assembly: GCA_021605075.1. Lineage (NCBI taxonomy): Eukaryota > Metazoa > Arthropoda > Arachnida > Araneae > Araneidae > Caerostris > Caerostris darwini. Next base: position 16,182 of record BPLQ01002862.1, on the reverse strand, counting down.
TCACACGAGAAAAATTGTATTAGCCCTGACGTGATGGTTCCTCAGATAGAAAAGCACGAGAATCGCTGAGCTATTATTACTTAATGGTGAATGAAACTAGTTGGAAGTTATGTTTAATTGATAGAGATCGAGATTGAAAAATGAATTGAGACATCGTAATTATTATTATGAAATAAAATAGCTATTGCAACCATCGTGGTTTAATCAGGTAAGATGCCAAAAAAGTCTTCAGAAAGAAAAGTTGCAAATTTGATCTTAGTTCATCGAATCAATACCATTTAAAAACTGTTTGACTGATACGCTCTTTGACAATATATTCCACTATGTTGGTGTTTCTTATCCTTCTTGGTAGACATCTAGACCAATCCCACGAACCGTCATGGGCTCATGGATGAAGGGAAAGAGGGCAGCTTCTGTTATGATGGTGCACCCATAGGTAGAAGTCTGACTAGGCTGCGTGGCAATTTTACCGTCCTATGAGACGGAGACCTACGGCTTAAAGTGGATTCCTAACCACTATAAACATCCATGGCACCACAGGGACTCGAAACCGTAATCTGTGGCACCGAGCCAGTGTGCTAGACACTCGGCCATTCAGACCCATGTACCACTATACTCGTGCTAATTAATAAATCACACGATAAAGGTTCATGAATTTTCTCACGTTGCATAAGTTGAGCTTGTATCTTCAGAAATACCACCAGGAAATAGGAGTAGTTCAGAACTATATCCAAATACTAATATAATGAACAATTATTCAAACGAAATAAAATTAAAGCATAAAAAAGAACATCCCCCAAACTGAATTTCTTCAAAATGATAATATATATATTTTGCTACATAGAATATGCTATCTATTATAATAAATGAATCTATATATTTTGCAGATCTCAAAAGTAAGAATTATAAAGCTCTGCATTTCTTCGGACAAAGACATAGAACAATGAAGCCCAATAAATTTCTTCTGCTTAAATAACATCAAATCTGACAAATGATTCTAATCCAAATACTAATATAATGAACAATCGTTCGACGAAAGAAATTAGAACAAACAAGTAATATAAAAAAAAAAGTTGAAGTCAATCCCTACTTTTTTTTCTCCATATTGCAGAAAGTCTTTTATAAATAAAGTTGCAATTTTCCTCTTACATCTGGCGCCATCTATTGGTAGATACATGCAACTTAAACCTAAAAAAATAATATTAATTCATTAAATTTAATTAATGAATTAATATTTGAAAAAACTGTATTAACATCAAGTATCATCCACTACAAGTTCAAAAAAATGTATTTTAACTTGCGTGGCGGAATAAAAATTATTTATTAACGATTCAAAATTGGAACAAGATATACACAGCCAGTCACATTAATGTGACCACCACCTACTTTCGACGTCAACGTGAAATAGCCAATCATGATTTTTCATGATTCATGATTTTTCTGAAATTGCACAAGTTGAGCGAGTACCTATAGAAATACTTTGAAAAAGTCATATCTTTTCTCTTGTTGGAGTAAGGTAGAACCTTGTAAAATATTTAACAACTGCAATTCTACAGAGAATTAGTGGTCAGAATTTTAAAAAAAAATATAAAGTAAGTGTTCCTAGCAAAAATTATGAAATTTTCTGTTAAAAAGGAGTCAGTGTGAAAATGCAGGGCATTCATGTCCAATTTGGAGAAACTCAGGGATGATTGGAAAGAATTCAGTCGCAGACCATATAAAGAGGCAGTGGCTAACTTCAGACTGAGAATAGGACACTACTGTTTAGCCGAACACAGCAGAATAGTCATATTGATGTATAACCTATATGGAAAGCCTAATATGAATAAGCAGCACTTACTCGTATGTCTAGGTCTTGACCCTACGTTACAATGTAAAAAAGATGTTTGCCTGTTGTATTCGATGACCAGGGATCTCATGTCCTGAGCACATGTTTACTTTTTTTAGGCTTTACGTATTTTTAATTTTACATGTTTTTAAGGTTCTGATATTGTCAAGTTTTAATTCTAATGATCATGTTTTTATGCTTTCTTAATATTTTGATAGGGTGTAATTCTGATGTGATTTTATTATTTCATATATTGAAAAAAAATTGTTCCGTCTCCTTTCTTTTTGATTCTGGTAGATATTTTAAGTGTATGTATACCAGTTGGAAGTTCTTGAATCATTGAAAAAAAAGTTTTCAACTCTGTTTGGAAGTTTCAGTATGAATTTATCATGTACCAAAAGGAATATAGAAAACGGTAGAGAGTAGTAAAAGGGAAAATTTAAGTGAAGTATTGTTCCTTGTTTTGTATATATTTCAGTGCATACAATATAATTTTTATGTTTGCTATAAGGTGTTGTCTATAAAGGTATGTTGTTTATATGGAATGAAATGTACATGTACCAAAATAAATGCATATAGTAAAAGATAAATGTTTAAGTACAGTATGAGAAAATGTCAATTGTTTTGTATATATATTATGGCATACATTACAATTTTTATGCATTCCATAAGACATTGTCTGTAAATACATGTTGTTTATAGTAAATATCTGCGCTGTTTTGGAAGTAAAATACAAGAAGAAAATTAAAAAAATGTACTTCTTTTGAAAGTTTCTTGATATAGAAAAAACAATTTGATTTAAAGCCTTTTCTTTATTTAATGTGTATTGTGTTACACTTCTTTTGAAAGTTTCTTGTTATAGAAAAGACAATTTCTTTTAAAGACTTTTCGTTATACAATGTGCATTATGTTGCACTTCTTCTGGGCTCTGATAGCTGAGTGGCCAGCCCTCTGGTACTCAGTATCACAGGTTTTGGGTTCGAGTACCTGCGGTGCCATGAATGTTTGCAGTGGTTCGGAATCCACTTTAAACCGTAAGTGAGGATAACGCTCTACGATCCTATCCCTATCCTGAACTTGTTTCAAAGATCCCTAAATGACTGCTATTTGTTGTTTTCTGTTTGGTTCTTAGAATGTTGAAATGTAAATAAAAAAAATAAGTACGATATATAAGGTATATATAACGAAGCAGTTCAAATAATCTTAGGTATTTTTCTTAGAAGTAATATATTCTTTGTTACATAATCTTTGTGAATGTTTTAATTAAATACTTATTTTTGAAATTTTGTTTTTGGTGTCATTTAATTTTTGTTTTTTAATTTTAATTTACGAAAGATATCTGGTGTCGTTATTGCTGAAGCTATGTTTTAATTAATTTTGCAGTCAGATAATACTCGATTACTTGAACGTGTTTCTGTGTTATTTTTATTACATTGTATATTTTGTTGATGACAAATTAAGGTGGAAAATTACTATGATAGTTATTTTAATTCAGATAACCAGGAGAATTCTGTTAATTTTTGTTGATTTTTTTTATAATTTATTCGTTACAAATTTTAAATTACGCAGGAATTTATCAACTCTTAAGATTGGTCAAGGGTAAATATAAGTCTGATAGAAGGAATTTTGTTAGCTTACAAGCTTTTTGATATCTTTTATCATTTTTCCATGTTTTTTATTTTACTTTTTATAAATATTTTAATTTTTTAATAAATTTCACTATGCATTTTAAAACAGTATAAAACCTGAACATCTGTCAAAAATACGTAGAGTCAAGAATATATAATGTTCATTACATTTTTAATTATTTGCATTTATTAGATTTTATTAAAGACGAAACTAAAGCAATATAGTGTATATCAATAGAGAATGAATACTACAGTTATTATGAATTAATAATTAAAAAAATATTTAGAAAAGATGTAAACGTTTTAAAAAAGCAAAGAGGCAAACAGCTTTCAGCTTTTGTATAAGATAATAAATATTCCGTCAAAAAAAGTTGTTATATGAAATATCTTTCTATAACAAAAATTTCAAAAGAAATACTTTTAATTATTGTCTTCTAGTATTTTACTTCCAAAGCAGACCATATTTTTATTATAAACATCATATCATTATAGAAAACATCTTACGGTATACATAGAAATTGTAATGTATTCAATAATATATATACAAAACAATGAACATTTTACAATACCGCATTTAAAACATTTCCCTTTTAATATATGCATCCCTTTCGGTAGATGATAAATTCATATTTAAACTGCCAAACAGAGTTGAAAACTTTTTTTTTTCATGATTCAAGAACTTCCATCTGGTATACATACACTTAAGATATCTGTCAGAATCCAAAAGAAAGGAGACGGAACAATTTTTATCAATACATGAAATAATAAAAAGAAAATTCCTTGAAACATACTTTACGTGAGTTGGGATAGAGAAGCGATATTAAAATTTCCTTAAAAGCCAAAACCTTAAGCAAGAAAAGGCAGAATCTCTTGAGAACCGCGCATGTGGCTTCTCAACTTAGAGAGAGCTAAATCTCCACCAGATAAATCATTGCACAGAGAAGAGAGACTGCCTCGTAGCTACTAGAACTTATTGCCTCCGATCTCGAATGGGCATTTTTCGCAACAGCAGACGTTCTCCTCTCATTCTAAGATTTTCACCGCACAGATTCACCTCCTCTCCTTTATTTGTATATTTTTTACTCCTTCCTTATTTTGGTTTCCTCCCGTTCCTTCCTTTTTTTCCCCCGATTCATTAAAGGAAGAGCTTTTTCTCTCCACCCGTGCTCTTGTGCGATCAGGTGCATTAGGGTGATGAAAAAACATTGAACTTAATCGCACGTGCAATGACCGTTTTCGGACAGAGAGGAACGCGCTGTGTGAAGGGTGGATGGGATTCAGGGGGGTGGTCCGGTTTCGGAACGAAATGGTGTGTCTGGAAAATACGACTAGAACATCGATTATCCCAAATGGTCAAGACACTGTTGTTTTATTTTAGGAGAGTTAAGCACAGGTTCGATTACCTGAACGTGTTTCAGAAGTTCCTAAATGACTGCCATTTGTTGTTTTCTGTTTTGGCTTTTAGTATGTTGAAATGTAAATAAATAAAGATAAGTAAGGTAGTTCAAATAATCTCGGGCATTTTTCTAAGAACGCTGTTTTATGAGCTTTGTGAATGTTTTAATTAATTACGTATTTTGAAAGTTTGATTTTTGGTTAATTTTTGATGTCATTTAATTTCTTTTTTTGTATTTTAACTTTCGAAAGATATCAATTGCCATTATTTGTGAAGCTATGACCTAATGAATTTTTGCATTCAGGTACCTACTCGATTACTTGAACGTGTTTCCTGGGTTCCAAAATTGATGCCATTTACTGTTTCTGTTTTATTTTTAGTATGTTGTACGTTTTGTTTGAAATGAAAATAAGATATGAATTTAATGTGGCAGCTATTTTAATTCAAATAACCATTGTCATTATTTGTAGAAGTATTCTGTTTCTTGTTTTATGTTTTACGAGTTTTTAATTTAGTATTTGTTATTAAAAAATTTGTTACGTTTTTGTTGATTTTTTGATAATTAATTATTTTATTTCAAATTTTAAATTACGAATGAAATTATCAATTTTTAAAATTGGTCAAAGATAAATATAAGCATGATAGAAGGAATTTTGGTAGCCTACAATAAATTTGATATCATTTATCATTTTTTCATAATTAAACTTTGCCGCGTTTTTATTTTACTTAATTATATACATCTTAATTTTCTAATGATATTCACTACACATTTTAAAATTGTTTACAAACTGAACATGTGTAAAAATATTAAATAGAATTAAAAAAATATAATGTTCATTACATTTCTAATGAATTGTATTATATTAGATTATTGTCCATACGAAGCTACAAAAATACTATAGTGTTGGGGAATTACTAATTATATATTATTTTTTATATAGTTATTAATTGTTTAAGTTTTCAGCTTCTGTATAACATAATACATGTTACATAAAGGAAAGCTGTTAAAGGAATTGTCTTTTCTATATCAAGAAACTTTCAAAAGAAACACATTTAATCATTCTCTTGTAGTAATTTACTTTCAAAATCCCATATATTTATTATAAACAGCGTATTTTATAGTATACACAAAAATTGTAAGGTATGCAATAACATATACATAAAACAATGAACATTTTCCCATACAGCACTTAAACATTTCCCTTTTACTATAGCAATCCCTTTTGATACATGATAAATTCATACTGAAACTTCCAAACAGAGTAGAAAACATTTTTTTTTTTTTTTCGTAATTCAAGAATTTCCATCTGGTGCGCATACACTTAAAATATCTTTCAGAATCAAAAAAAAAAGGAGACAGAACAATTTTTATCAATACATGAAATAATAAACAGAAAATTTCAGAAACATACTTCACGTGAGTTGGGCTAGAGAAGCGATATTAAAATTTCTTTAAAAGCCAAAACCATAAGTAAGAAAAAGCAGAATCTCTTGAGAACCGAGCACATGGCTTCTCAACTTAGAGAGTGCTAAATCTGCATCAGATAAATTATTGCACAGAGCAGAAAGACTGGCCTCGTAGCTACTAGAACTTATTGCCTCCGATCTGGGAGGGGCCTTTTTGGAACAGCAGAAGTTCTCTCACTCTAAGATTTTAACCACACAGATTCACCTCCTCTCCTTTATAGTTTTATTCTTTTTATCTCTTCCTTATTTTGGTTTCCTCCCTTTCCTTCCTTTTTTCCCCCGATTCATTAAAGGAAGAGCTTTTCGCTCCACCCCTGCTCTTGTGCGATCAGGTGCATTAGGGTGATGAAAAAACATCGAACTTAATCGCACGTGCAATGACCGTTTTGCGGACAGGGAAGAACGCGCTGTGTGACGAAGGGATGAGCTTCAGGGCTGGTGGTCCGCTTTCAGAACGAAATGGCGTGTCTGGAAAATACGACCAGAACATCGATTATCCCAAATGGTCAAGGCATGTGAGGAGACCCAGTTTTTTATTTTTAGTGAGTCAGGCACAGGTTCGATTACCTGAACGTGTTTCAAAGGTTCCCTAAATGAGTGCCATTTGTTGTTTCTTTGTTCTGTTTTTTAGTATGTTGAAATGTAGATAAAAAAGATAAGTAAGGTACTTCAAATAATCTCGGGCGATATATTTGTTGTTTTATGAGTTTTGTGAATGTTTAAATTCATTACTTATTTTGGTTATCATTATTGATGAAGCCATGATCTGATTTGTAGTCTGGTAATCAGTCGATTATTGCATTATCTCGAAATCGGTTAGTAGAGAGACGGACGCCTTTGGGCCACCTTGGGCTGTTCCACCAATGAGAAAGAAAAAGAAGTGTAGCATAATACCCCTTATATAAAGAAATATTTTAAATGAAATTGTTTTTTCTATATCAAGAAACTTTCAAAAGGAGCACATTTAATTATTCTCTTCTAGTATTTTACAACCATAACATCCCATATATTTATTATATGTTTGTATGCAGTTTATGGTATACATAAAAATTTTAAATGTTTGCAATTACATGTACACAAAACAATGAACATTTTCTAATACTGCAGGTAAACATTTCTCTTTTACTATACGCATCTCTTTTGGTACATGATAAATTCGTGAGCGTGTTTCAAAGGTACCCTAAATGACTAAATGACATTTGTTGTTTTTATGTTTTGGTTTTTAGTATGTTGAAATGTAAACAAGTAACATAAAAAAAAATTTTAAGTCAATTCCTACTTTTTTTCACTATATTGCAGAAATTCCTTATAAATAATTTTCATTCATATGTTTAAAGTTTATCTGGCGGCATCTAATGGTAAATAAATGCAACTTAAATCTAAAAAAAACTAAAACTAATTAATTAAATTTAATTACTAAATTAATATTTCAAAAAACTGTATCAACATCAAGTGTCATCCACTACAAGTTCAAAAGAAAAGCATTTGAACTTGAGTTAATGAATAAAAAGTATTTTATTAACGATTGGAAATTTGAACAAGATATATATAGGGAGAGTGTGAGTTAATAGAAGGAATTGAAATAAAGAAGATAAGTAAGGTAGTTCAAATAGTCTCGGGTATTTTTCTTAGAAGTAATATATTTGTTGTTTTATGAGCTTTGTGATGTTTTAATTAATTACTCATTTTGAAAGTTTTGTTTTAGTTAATTTTTGTTCAGCTTTAAATTTTTTTATTTTTTTTAATTTTTAACTTACGAAAGATATTATCATTATTGGGGAACGTAACGAACTTTGTGAATATTTTAATTAATTAAATATTTTGAAAATTTCGTTTTGGTTAATTTTTGATGTTAATTTTTAAAATTTTAACTTACGAACGGGAATATCAATTTTCATTATTGATAAAGCAATGACCTAGTTACTTTTTGCATCTAGTATTTGAACGCCTTTCGAAGGTTCCCAAATTGATGCCAAGTACTGTTTCTGTTTAATTTTTAGTATATTGTATGTATGAAAAAGTATATTGTTGTTGAAATTTAAATATGATGGAAAATTGATGTGGTTGATATTTTAAATCAAAGAACCATGGTGTTTATTCGTAGAAGTACTTTATTTCTTGTTTCATGTTTTATGAGTTATTAATTTATTATTTTTTATTAGAAAATTTGTTAATTGTTTTTTTTTTTTTTTTTTTTTTTTTTGATAATTAATTTATTTATTTTAAATTTAATTTACGAATGAAATTATCAATTATTAAAATTTGTCAACGGGCTTGATGGCAGAATGACTAGCGCTCTACGCCATAGATAGTAGGACTAATAGGATCGTAGAGCTTTGTGGTGGTAGTGTTACTCGCATCCTTAGCATATCTTCAAGCTACACGTGCCTCCTTGTTTAGTGCTAAATGAGTAACGTCGTGCAGTCTTTGTTTATGGCATAAAAATTAACTGTCTCTGTATTGCCAGCTGCATTAGAACGAATTCTTCTTCTTCGTTGGTGCAATAGTCCCCCGATGGGCAAGTCCGTTCGTCTGCCTACTGGTAAATTTTGAGTAAAGAATTGTTTTGTTTTTATGGGTTAGGATTGTCAGCCCTACGCCCAACGCTCTACAGTCCTATTAGACCGGAACCTAAGGTTTAAAGTGGATTCCGAACCACTACAAACATCTATCGCACCTCATAGACCTGTGGCACCGAGGACCAGATATGCGTTAACTACACATAATAAAAATATGCAGTAAAAATCTAGAATCCGGTACCCTTTGTGCCAAATGCATCGCCAGGCTGACAAGTCGCCAAGTAAACTTAATATTGAATGCATCATTTATTTTCCACGGTAAAACGATATTAAGCCAAAATCCAATACTAGGATGCCATGTCGCCAAGTAAACAAACAAACATGAATTCCGAAGTATTACACTACACAAGACCTGAAAACTTGTTACCCTTTGTTTGTTTTTTAATCTGTTACATCTTCTCTAAACATGTTATATAATTATTAATTCATAAGCACTATAGTATTCATTCACTATTCATATGCTCTATATTGTTTTAGCTTCGTATGGAATATAATCTAATGTAATGCAATTCATTAAAAATTTATTCTTAATTCTACTTCTTTTTTTTCCCTGCAGATATACAATTCTTATACTGTTTTATAATGTATAAGTGAATTTTATATGCAAATTAGAATACATAAAATAAATTAAAATAAAAAACATGGCATAGTTTATTTATGGTAAACAATGCAATGTATTTGCGTTTATGTCTACAATGTATCAATATTCTTGTACATTGCAGAGATTCTTTCTATCAGACTTATATTTACTTTCAAAACATTGCAAAGTGTTAAAATATACATTATTTATTATAAAATATTTAATTTTTTATATTGCATACAATTGTATTATAGTATGTAAAACTATTTTATTCTGACCTAACACAATGTTTTCAAAATTTATAAAGTAAATAATATTAAAATCATAAGGAATTCCTTACGTTAATTTGAACTGTTACAAATTATATACCCAAAAAAATATTGCTTTTATCAATTAATATTAGTAAGAGACATAAAATTTAGTTGGACAAAATGAGACATAATATTGTTGTAAAAATAATATTTTTAAATAAATAAGTTAAAAAATTAATTTTAAAAATTTGACATAAATCTGCAATAATATTTTTCAGTTTAAAAATTATAAGCCCACAAGCACACTGAAAGCTCAAAACTAATACATTTTTAACTATTTGTTTACATTTTGAGATATTGTCTGCATTTTGAACTATTTTCTACATTTTGAACTTTTTCTACATTTTGAACTATTTGTTTATGTTTTGATTTATGTTCTACATTTTGAACTATTTTGTTATTTGTTTTTGTAACTTCTGACCTTTCACAGTTTGTGAATAAAAAAAATCCAATGATATGTAAAGTGATTCATTTATGATTTAAATATCTTCCTTAGTTAAATAATTCTAATCAAATATATCCTTAGATTATCACTTCAGTTATTTGTGTAGTTTTCTTGAATTGATTTTAAAAATTCCATTTAAAAAGTATTTTAGTATCAGACTTAAATTTGAAATCATTGGAAAAAACAACTTCCAACAAATTTTTATTAAACAGACTTTGTCTTCAGAAGTTTCTTAATTCTAAAAGACAATGTTTTTTTCAAATAATATTCAATTTCTATTTTTTCCTTTAAATTATTTTCAATTTTCTTTATTAATTTTATATGCATAACAAAGGTGTTCATTTGGTTTAGATTATTCAATAATTTAGTATATAATTTAGCATTCATTTTTTTCATTATAGAATGAAAATAATTGTTTTTTATTTTCCCAGCAAAATAAATAAGTTAAAAAATTAAATAAAAAACTTGACATCAATCAATTGCATCGCAAATTGAAAACAACATTGGAAAAGTAAGTATTTCTTCTATTTAAAATTTATACCTTGATAATTCCTTCTATTTTAAGGGATAATTGTAAGACATTTGACATTAATAAAATAACGGATAATTGTAAGGAATATTTATCAAAAACATATTTATTTACTACAAACGCTTATTATTAAGAAAGTTTTAACTAAAGAGGAAATACTAAATTAAAATAAACTATAAAGGAGAGAATAAACTAAAACAGACTGCAATTTAGTTAGCAGATTTAGTTTTAAAAACAACATTAGAAACGTAAATATTCTATCTGTTTAAAATATGTCCTTTAATAATTACTAAGTGTATTTTTAAATGATAATATTAAAGCACACGGATTTTGAAAGTTTTGGAAAATGATTAGGAAAAATAACATTTGTTTTGCAGAAAATTGTTCCCATCGTATACATTAATAAGAAAACTTTAGCAATAAAAGGAGAAATAAATTAAAAGAAAGGATATTAAATTTCAAATATAATTAAATAGAGAGTACTGAAATATTAAAGTCAGAGAAATATTAAAAAGAAGATTACTGAAATATTGAAAGAGAGATTTAATTCAAACAACATATAAATCTCATTTCTAACAACATTAGAAACAACAATTTTTTATCTGTTTAAAAAATATATATCTTAATAATTTCTTTTTCTAAAGAATATTTATAAAACATTTACCACTTTTGAAAATTTTGAATTTGAACAATAAGAAAAAAACATTTGTTTTGCAATAAATTATTTCCATAGCATACGTTAATAAGAAAAGTTTAGCTAAAGAAAAAGTATTAAATTGAAATAAACTAAATGTGAGCGTACTTAAAGGAAATAAACTAAATGAACGAGTACTAAAATGTGATGAGAGAGCGCTAAAATGAAATTAACTAAATGACGGAAAACTAAAATTATATTATACTAAATGAAATAGTACTAAATTGAAATAAACTAAATGAAATAGTACTAAATTGAATTAAACTAAATGAGAGAGAACTAAACTGAAATAAACTATATGAGAGAGTACTAAATCGGAATAAACTAAATGTGAAAATACTAAATTGAAATAATCTAAATGAGATAGTATCAAATCGGAATAAACTAAATTACAGGGTACTAAAATGAAATAAACTAAATGAGAGGGTACTAAATTGAAATAAACTAAATGAGAGAGTACTAAAATGTAATAAACTAAATGAGAGAACACTAAACTGAAATAAACTAAATGAGACAGTACTAAAAATTGTCTAAATTAAAAAAAATACTAACATGCTGAAACACCGAAAAAATATTTAAAGTCAGCATTTGGTCAAAATTTAGCAAATAAAATATTAAAATACGAAAAATGAAAAAATACTGAAGAAAACGAACATGGGTACGAAACCCGCCAGACTTCAGCACTACACATCAAGACAGAATCAAACTATTAGATATTTTTACTTTCCCAAAGAATTAGCCTTTAAGGTTAGACAGAAACTTCCTCGAATCAAAAAGTGGGTATTAACTACGTTAGCATTTTCTATGAGGAAAAGAAATGGTGTTGGTGGGGAAAAATCCATTTCAGGAAGGGATATTCCTTGGGGATTTTCGTGCGAAGAGGTACAAAGAATGGAATCCCGTAACTGGTTTTCTGGGGGAGAGAACACGAATGAAAAGAGGGCACGAGGATGAGAATTGATGATGCAGAGAAATGGCAAAGGAGACCTTTTCTCGCCACAAACTCTTCTGTCCAGGGTAATGACACAGCAAGGGAAGGAAGAGTAAAAGCAATAAAAAAAAATCTCTCTGTGTGTGACAAGAAGATTGAATTCCACCATGGAAAGTGGCCTGGTGTAATCTCTAGTGCTTAAAACAAATGGGATAAGACTTTTTTAAAACATTAGGCACACAAACACGTTATTAACTTCAAAAAATGGTCCTGGAGTACCGCAATAATCTAGGAAACATGAAACCCAATTTGGCTCTGTATCTTTCTTAAATTTGTCGTATATCTTTATACATGATTAATCAGAGTTTCAATCAGATCTTATCTGAAAATACCATTACTTTCTTTTTTGTTTCAAAAAATGAACATAACAGATTTAATAATAAGTTAGTTTATGTAGAAAATAAGTTCATTGTATTACATTCTTGACAAATAGTAGATGAGATTTAGAATATGTAAGAAAGTAGCGTCTAAATGCATAATAAATAAATTTTGTTATTCAGCAAAAGACTGGCGTTTACTACTATACTCATTGGTATCCATCCATGCAGGCAATTTAAAAAATAGTTTTGATGTTAAGGAATATATGCAATATTCTTTGGAATTTTACTGGATTTCGTTAAACTAAAAAGGCAGATTTACACAAAAAGATAAAGATTTACTGAAACAGCTAAAATTACTCCCCGTCTAAAATATAACTGATCCATACTTGAGTTCAACAAGAGTAAAGCCTTGAAAATCATCATGCAACCAACTTGGCAATGATGAATCATATTGCATAAATGCAAGTTCCTCTAGACATGTGACGAATCCTGAAGGCTTAACCCGTAAAATATTCTCCAGAAAAGCTGTGATTATTTTTCATTAAGAAATATATGCAATATACTTTGGAATTTAACTTAAAGTCATTAAACTAGAAAGGAAGAATTGCAGATGATTCATTGTTGCCCAAAGTGCAGCCTAGTTAGTCCTTTTATCTACAGAAAGATGAAATTGAAAGAAACGGATAAAATTAACCCCCCCCATTTCTAAAATTTAACTAATCCGCATTTGAGTTCAACGAGAGCAAAGCCATGAAAACTATCATACTACCATCTTCACAACGATGAAGTATGTTGCATAAATGCAAGTTCCTCTGGACTTGAGACGAACCCTGAAACTTAAAACGTAAAATATTCTCCAGAAAAGTTGTGATTAGTTCCATGGACGTTCAAACTACTAGGCTACATTCAATTATATACATAATACTATCACAAGAAATATTTTAAAGATCTAATTAAATTCAAAACTAAAACATATAAAAATCAAGTAATCAAAATGGAATGAATATTTTTATATATTGGTAACCAGTGCTGGAGAGATGTGGTAAAAGGTGCTGGATTTTCAGAATTATTAGAATTATTTTGATTGAAATTTGACAAAAGATGCAAACCAAAACTTCTATGTCAGACAGAGTCTTTACAGGATAAATTTGTCGATAGCAATGTCCTTCTCTTGGGATACAGAAAGAGGAGATGTTATTGACACACCCAGATTATGGATCTCCTAGTATTGTCCATTAAAAATTGTGGTGTAGCAGGATGTAATTTAATCTACTAGCCTTTGCCTTTATAGTGATGGATAACTTAAGTCAAATGCTGGTAACCAGTGCAGGAGAGGTTGGTGAATAATTCTGAATTTAAAAAGAAATCAAATGTTTCGTTGGAAATTCGATAAGTGATACTAAACCGAAACTTATGTCTAGAATGAATAGTCTATGAATAGCTTAGGTCAAAGTGCTCGGTATTCCAAAAAAGCAACATATATCCACCTATCAACCAACTTTTACTTAAATATATAAGGAAAAACAATTCAGAAATAGATTAAAGAAAGAAACAAACAAATGTCTAAATGTAAGTCACGATATTATTATTAGATGATACAAAAGAGATCATTATAAGATCATATCGATTCTAAATGACTTCCAGGCCAATCGTTTGATGCTTTATAAGTAATTGATAAATGTGGTCAAGGTGTCGTGAATGATAAGAGAAACCATTTATATGTTATTATAACCAGCAAAAAAGTCTCTAGAGATACATTTTATGTTATAAAAGATAAATCAACGGAGTTTTTTTCGGTTAGTCTAGCAGTCTGTCAACGTTGCTTTACAATTATTGAACTAATATTGTGAGAGGATCCTCGTTTGGAATTCTCTTTACTTCGTAACGGCCATTTGCACCGGTGGTCTCTTAACAATTCTTTAACTTCTCGATCACGCAACCTCATTTTTCATGTGAGATGTCTCTTCTGACAGCCAGCTCCAGAATTAGAGTCATCTTTTCTTGGAAAAATAACAGCGTGCTGTCTCAAGTCGTGAAATTTACAAATTGAATTTCTGGGTACTACTTTGAATAGAATGTTTCTGCTAAAATAATAAATATTTAATCATGTTATTGTCTTCCAAACTTGTTAATAATGCAATTATTATTCATAAATGTACAGTATAAAAGAAAATTATTGGTTTTTAATGGCAATTTATACAATAGTATTTCTTTGAAATGATCGTTTGCTAACTGTTTCTTTCTACTTTAATAAATTTCTAATAAAATATATTTTGGTATTTGATATTACTTCACATGGAATGTTAAATAATAATAAATATCTAATATAACAATAATAATAAATTTGTCATCATGCTATTATTTTCCAAATTTGTCATGAATATAATTATTATTCAAAAATGTATAGTCTAAAAGAAAACGATGGTTTTTAATGACAATTTAAACAATAGAATTTCTTTGAAATGATCATTTGCTAACTGTTTCGTTCCACTTTAATAAATTTTTAATAAAATACATTTTGGTTTAATAAACTATATTTTGGTATTAGGTACAACTTTAACTTCTAATAACTTTTCATCTGAGATCTCTCTTCTGACAGCCAGCTCCAGAATTGGAGTAATCTTTTCTTGGAAAAGTAACAGTGTGCTATCGGAAGTCGTGAAATTTACAAATTGAATTTCTGGGTACTACTTTGAATAGAATGTTTCTGCTAAAATAATAAATAAATAATCATGTTATTGTCTTCCAAATTTGTTAAGAAGGCAATAATTATTCATAAATATATAGTCTAAAAGAAAACGATGGTTTTTAATGGTAGTTTAAAGATTGGAATTTCTTTGAACTAATAATTTGTTAATTGTTTATTTCCACAATAAGAAATAAATATAAATATTATAATAAATAAATAAATATTATTTCTAATAAAATGCATTTTGATTTGGTAAAATATATTTTGGTATTATATACTACTTTAAAAAGAACACGTTTCTATTAAAATAATAAATATCTCATCATCTTATTATTTTCCAAATTTGTTAAGAATGCAATTATTATTCATAAATGTACAGTCTAATAGAAAACGGTGGTTTTTAACGGTAATTTAAACAATGGAATTTCCTTGAACTGATCATTTGCTAGTTGTTTCACTCCACTTTAATAAATTTCTAATAAAATATATTTTGGTATTTGATACTACTTCAAATAGAATGTTAAATAATAATAAATATCTAATATAATAATAATAAATATCTAATATAATAATAATAAATATCTCATCATGTAATAATTTTCCAAATTTGTTATGAATACAGTTATTATTTATAAATGTATAGTCTAAAAGAAAACGATGATTTTTAATTGTAATTTTAACAATGGAATTTCTTTGACATAATCATTTGCTAGCTGTTTCTTCCA
>BPLQ01002859.1:0-13433 GCA_021605075.1 Caerostris darwini | reverse complement strand
AATATCTAATAGTATTCTTTATATCAAATTAATAAATATTAACCCAGTCTTTCAGATCTATGTTTATTGATACTATTAAATTTCTAAAATTTAATTCTACCAAAGGTTACATTAAATGAATGTATCATTACTCATTACCACGTTCTTTGTAATTTTCTGACACCGCTGTTTTTAGGATGCGCATTGTGCTATTCAGATAAGAAGTACATCAAGTTTACAAAGATGAAGTAAAACTTTTTTTCTGACGCAAACATTCGACCTTTTAATGCAAAAATCGCACTTTTCACACAGACAAGTGAATCAGTTGAAATTTCATTGAAAATATTTTAACAAATACTGATAAAAAAATAGAATCAATAAAATGAATAAATGTCTTTAATTAAAAATTTTTTACACACTTTTACATATAATACAACACTCTGTAATAATGATGCGAAAATACAATATTTCTTCAAAAAATTTTAAGATATCATCTGAAAAGATTTGTCCAATAATTTAAAAGAGAATAAATTATTAGTTCATGTTTATTCAAATACTACGTACATAATATATTTTTTTGCCGCACATTTACAAACATCTAATAAAAATACATAAAAAGCCATGAATTGATTA
Source organism: Caerostris darwini (assembly GCA_021605075.1). NCBI lineage: Eukaryota > Metazoa > Arthropoda > Arachnida > Araneae > Araneidae > Caerostris > Caerostris darwini. Next base: position 12,821 of record BPLQ01002859.1, on the reverse strand, counting down.
AAATCAATTTTAAAAATCGCTGTAATAAAGAAAATTTTATGAATGCTATATTAATAAAAATAATGCTTAAGTTTAAAAATACATTTATATACACATTAAATATAAAAAGATATACATAAGATAACGCAAAAACAGTTATCGATATTTAAAAGAATATGTCAACTAAAAAAACTGCTGAAATGACACTGCAATATAATTCTGCAAATATGTCTTATAAACCTTTCGGATTTATACAGAAGCAGTTGCACATCGTTTATTCTTAATCCTTCACGCCCCTGAGAAAGGATAAAATGCTTTCTCTAATACATATTCAACAATCGAAAACAAAAATTAAATTTGGGACATAAAGATAAAAAACAATATTGATCCATACAAATTTAAAACCATACACGAGATTAATGCATACCTATAGTTAACATCTCCGTATTTGTCGTGAAAGTAAAATTACCTATGAATCTCGTTTTTAAAATACAAAGTCCATTTTGAGGAAAGGTTTTCATGATGAATTCTTACATCTTTGTTTTGAATGAGTTCTCTCATGACGCAATAAAGAGCTTTTACGAGAAAATCCTTTCTGACATACAGTACACCCAAAAGACTTTTCTGCAGAATGAGTAAGCAAATGAGCAGTTAAATTACATTTTTTGGAAAACCCTTTCTGACATAATTCGCACACATATGGTTTCTCTTTAGTGTGAACGCGGTAATGTTCTTGTAATGCTTTCTTCTCAGAAAATGTCTTATTGCACAGTTCACACGAATGAGGCTTCTCTTACCTGTGAGTCCTCAGGTGTCGCTTTAAATTTGCTGTCTGTCCAAAAACTTTCTTGCACAGAGGGCACACATGAGGCTTTTCTGCCGTATGAGTAACCATGTGACGTTTTAGATTACACTTTAGACTAAACTTTTTCCCACATATTTCGCACTCGTGCGATTTCTGTCCCTCGTGAATTAGTAAGTGCATCTTAAAATTACCCTTACGAGGAAATTTTTTATTGCACACGTCACACGCATGAAACCTTACCACCGAATGGCAACGTAAATGCTGATTCAACTTCCGTTTCTCAGAAAAGCTTTCTCCACAAACAACGCACAAAGATGAATTCTTCTCTGCAGTTGAGCCGCCCAGTTCCGCCATTACTTTTAGTTCTGAATTCACAGGATAAAACACACAGTTTATCTAATACGATGAGAATAGATGCATCGGTACGAAGTGTTTCCTTTAAATACACTCCTTTATCTTTCCTGACTGACAGCAAATTTCCTTCAGTTCATTTCATTTTCTTACCTACAAAAAAAATAGAAATTAATAAAAAACGTAGTGCTTCTATATATATAAAATTAATTCTACGAAATATGTTTTGGTTGAGATAAATTCCAAGTAAAATCTGAATCTCCCAAAAATGGAATGAAAGTTTCGAGGGACTTTTACCTCTGATGTGGCATGAAATTTAAGTAACAGAACAGAGGGAACTCATAGTGACTTGCCTTTTAATCGGTTCGTGAAAAATTGTTTAATGTTTTTTTTTTTTTTTTTTTTTTCTAATGGCAGGTTACAATGAGCAATAAAATAAAAAGAAGACATGGAATTCTTAAAAATTAACAACAACGAGAAACTAAGTTGGTTTCTCGCTCTACGGCCATTTTGTGCACACGTTAGGCTAATTAGACCGAAACCTACAGTTTAAATTTGAATTCCGAACCACTAACAACCAACCATGACACAGACAGAATTCGAAACTGAAGACTGTGGTACCAAATAACAGAGCGCTAGCCAATTGGCCAACAGGCCGCGAAGGAAATTGCATAGGGACATGTTTAGCATTTAAGGGCCCTATCCTTCCTGTAACGACCATACACAGTAGAGCAAGGATGGGCAAACTTTTTCGGTCGCGGGCCAAAAATCGAAAAAATAAAGTTTGGCGGGCCAAGATAAATTTTTCCAAAATTTTAAAAACAATATACAAGTATTACAATTTAAATATGTTAATGAGATGAATGAAATTGCGATTTCATTTTTAAAAGTTCCTTATATTGAGGTTCGAAGTGAGATGTACTGATTCTAAGGAACGAGGTTAAATGCTCATCTGTCCGTCTACTTCTGAAATAATTCTTTCTAAGGTTCATAGTTGAAAACACTTGCTCACATATATAAGATGGAGCAAACATAGCACTGATTTTCTGGGCGTGAATTTGGGAAACTTACTTTCGATAATGATTTGTAAAACTCTAACTTGTTGGCGCCAATCTACAGCTATAAATAGTAAAAAACTTCCGCTTTTAACACTTTACCGATTGAAAGCTATCTGTGCTTGCTATTTTCGTCCATTTATGTTTTGTAGAACAAAAATATAGAAAGTAAAAAGATCATCAGTCCTTTGAAAAAAAGGAAGAAAAAAATAATGTTTCATCAAAGTAGAAAAGGAGATGGATATATAATATATAAATATATAAATCATAAACTCATTTTAATTTGCCTCGGACCGAAAATTAAAATTCTATCCGCGGGCCGGATAGAACCTTCCGGCGGGCCGGAGTTTGCCCATCCCTGCAGTAGAGGAAACAAGTGCAGCTTGGGTGTGTGCTCGGGTTAGAATAGCCCAAATTTAGCTCAATACATGTTGTAAAGTCGACTAAAATGGCTAATCAGTGGCCGGGTGTTCAACCGAGTGGGGTAAAGTCACCTTCTCCCTAAGGGTGTCCCATGTTTTTGTGCCGCAAGGTCAAGTGCAAAAAGAAGATGTATTTTTTACCCTTTATCATGTTGGAACCTTTCAAATAATTCCAAATAAAGTTAAAAATTTTCAAAATTGGTTGTTGGTATCGATAACCCCTGAACATGGTATAAAAGTTAATTAATAGCTAAGATTATCACTTGTAGTATTTTCGTTACATTTGTTCCAATAATCATTTAAATGTTTAATGCAGATGACTTTATATATAAACAAGTAATATAAAAAAAAAATTTAAAGTCAAATTCTTCTTTTTTTTTTTTTCTCACTATATTGCAGGAAGTCCTTTATAAATAATTTTCATTAATTTTTTTTTAGTTTATCTGGCGCCATCTATTGGTAGATACATGCAACTTAAATTTAAAAAAAAAACCCAAAATTAATTGATTAAATTTAATGAATTAATTTTAATAATGTATGTTAATACAGTTTGTTAATACTTGCTTTGTTACTACTTTGCTGGTTTGTTAATACTTTTTAACTGTATGTTAATACATTTTGAAAAAACTGTATTAACATCAAGTGTCATCCACTACAAGTTCAAAAAAAAAAAAAAAAATGTATTTGAACTTGAGTGGATGAATAAAAAGTGTTTTATGAACGATTGAAAATTTGAACAAGATATATATAGGGAGAGTGTGAGCTAATAGAAGGAATTTAATAATAATAATATAAAAAAGAACAGCAATCTCGAATTACAGCAAAATAATAACAGCAAATATAATAAAAGCAAATACATACGATAAAAATAATAAAAGCAAATATATTAGACTATATTTCAAATTTAATTAAAAACTTTTTGATCATTTAAAATTAAAAAATATAGAATACATTAACAAGAATACTCAAACACGATCGTTTCAAATTTCAAACGTGAAAAATTCAGAATAATAATATCCAGAAAAATAAGCTAAATGAAAATCAGATGATTTTTTATATTATTGCCAATTTTCAGTTACATTATTTTAAAAATTGAACAATATATATTAAATGAATAATAAAAATATTTGATAATAAAATAAAAATAATTCATAATTAAATGATTAAATTAAAATCAGACGATTTTTTATATTATTTCCAATTTGTAGTTACATTATTTTAAAAATTGAATAATATATATTAAATGAATAATAAAAAATATTTGATAATTAAATAATAATAATTAATAATTAAATGAATAAAAATAATTAATAATTGAATGAATGAAATAATTAATAATCATTAATTAGTTATGAGAAAAAAAGAGATTATTAACTTATTATTAATTAATTAATGATGAGCAAATGAGAAGAAAGAGCAGCGTGAATATATGAATATTTCTCCCATATAAAACTAAAATTAATTAATTAAATTTAATGAATAAATTAATATTTGAAAAAAACTGTATTAACATCCAGTGTCATCCACTACAAGTTAAAAAAAAATTTATTTGAACTTGAGTGGATGAATAAAATGTATTATATTAACGATTGAAAATTTGAACAAGATATATATAGGAAGAGTGTAAAATATATATGTAGTGAGATTTTAAATTTTAAAAATATTTCGAACATTATAAAGTAGAATATAATTTCTGAGAAAAATATGATATATTCAAATTATAAATGATATATATTTAGTTATAAAGTATGGGAAATTCAGAAAAAAATAAATTAATAGTTTAAAAAAAACTAAAAAACACGCTTTTAGAGTTAATCAAACTAAAAAGTAAAAAATAATTGTTAACATAAGAATAAAATTACTGACGAGAAAATGAATGTCACTGTTCTAAAAGCGTGGGGTGCTCGATATCAATCGTTATAATTTTTCACTAGCTCATTCAGAAATGCAGAGTTAGTTTTAAAATGTCATACAAAGCACCCCACGCTTTTAGAACAGTGACATTCATTTTCTCGTCAGTAATTTTATTCTTATGTTAACAATTATTTTTTACTTTTTAGTTTGATTAACCCTAAAAGCGTGTTTTTTAGTTTTTTTAAACTATTAACTTATTTTTTACTTTGATTAACCCTAAAAGAGTGTTTTTTTAGTTTTTTTAAACTATTAATTTATTTTTTACTTTTTAGTTTGATTAACTCTAAAAGCGTGTTTTTTTAAATTAAAATTTAGGAAAAACATCTCCTGCTTGAGAACAATTAAAGCAGGAAATCGAAAAAGCTAAAGCTATCGGTACAATTAAGAGTCCTTTGACGATGCCCAAAAATAAAAAGTTAAAATGAGAATTTTAAGATAAAAATAAAATAAAACAAAAGGAATTAAGATTAAACAAAATAATTATACAAAATAGGTAGGGTTTGATCAGTTGACTGACTCGCCAGTAGATGGCGCCATCAGTCCCAAAATCGAGCCTAAAGAGTCAATTACATACATACAAACAAACATACAGGTGAAACTAATAAAAGCGTATTAAAAAAAATACAAACAGTTTACTAAAAAAAATAATAATAATTCAGTATAAAATAATAACTATTTACTAAGAAATATTAAAACAATATATGAAACCTTTTTTAAAGAGGTACTTACTTGTAACAAAGTCTTGTAAAGTGATAATGTAATCTCTGCCAGTAAAGGCAATAACAGCTCGCTTGCACTGAATTTCCAGTAATGACCACCAGATGACCTTCGGCAGTGGTCTGAGGGTTGCGAAGATTCACAATGCCCGTTATTTGTATTGCAAATACTGAGACATCTGTCCTTACCTGATTGGTCAACAGTAATACCGGAGGCAGTTTACAAAAATACTGGTTTGTCCCCCTCATCCCCTCCCCCTTCCCGTTCTAAGAATTGTGATTCTTTCTTCGGAACGGGGTGTTTGAAATCTGAAAAATTCTAAATTTCCATTCCCTGTCATGAATGGATTTAGGTTTTCGGAGCTTCCAAGCCCCTAGGGGTCTCAACTCTAATCTAACTATGACTACAAATAAGTTGACTTAGGAAATTACCCAGAATATTAGTATATTTCTGGATAAAATTTCTAATAATTTAAAATTTCCTTATCTTATCTTATATTATTTTATTACTACTGTGCCAAAAAAGTAAGACCAATTTTTTTTTTTTTGTCAAAAACTCTTTATTTATTCTTCCAAATTTATTTCATCGCCTTCAAAGTAATCCCCTCTGAACACAATGCACTTTTTTTCCAATCCTCAATGCATGCTAAAAAGTCATCGGCAGGGATGGCCTTCAAAGCGAGCGGCGATTCACGTTGAATGCCTTCAATCGACTCAAAACGGTGTCCCCGGTGTGGTCTTTTGAGTTTAGGGAATAGCCCGAAGTCGCACGGTGTGAATAAGGTGGTTGCGGAACGATATGGGTTTCATTTTTGGCGAAAATGTTACGAAGAATCAATGTAGTATGAGCTGGCGCATTCAGTGTTTTGCGCAACCGAGATTTGACACGTTTGAGCCCGAAAATGGAATTGACTGATCCTTTTGAAATTCCAACATCAGCAGCAAGGTCTCTAATTGTAAATCGACGATTTGCAAGCACCAAATCTTTAATTTTTGGACGTAAGCTTCTTCGGTTGAGGTCGAGGGTCGACTAGAGGGCTCTTCGTCTTCAACGCGTTCTCTGCCTTCTTTGAACTGTTTATAGCACTTTTTTATAACATTTTTTTTCCAATATAGGAATGCTCACCGAATGCCTTTTGCAACAATCTATACGTTTCCGCAAACAAAACTTAACGTATAATCTTTGCTCAATTAATTCAGACATTTCAAAATCAATCAGTTTTAGCGTCTCACAAAGCCAAACGTAACTCAAACACTAATGAATATATTGACATCAAATTTCGCACAGATGACAAGGACAGTGCCAGCAACCTAAAAAAGGGGGAAAAATGAAATTCCAAAAGCCCCGGGAGTTTTAAATTGAAAATTAGTCTTACGTTTGGGGCACAGTAGTATATCTGCTGATCTTATCTTACTAAAGGCGAATGACACGTCAAACGTACTGTCATATATAACGATGGAAACGGTCGAGGGGACGCCATAGAGTATAGTTTCTTTTTAAGAGAGTCAAGATAAATAATTTTTCCCGTGTTTATTAGGGCTCTCATTGTTCACACACGCCAGAAAGAGATAGAAAGACAGCGCCATGGGGGGTTTGGAGACATCTGTAGCTTGCAAGATAAACACATAATGTGAAAAGGGGAGAGGACGAATGGCCAATGTATTGCTGGCTGAATACCATTGTTCTCTATCTATGAAAAAAGGCATTCATCAATGTATTTCGAGTGCCTTCAGCCAAAGACATGTGAAAATCGACAGTGGAAAAATCACCACGTGGAAATTTATGCATTCAATCTTTTCCAACCTATATGCTATATTTCGAAAAATCCAATGCAATTTTTGCTTAATAACACAGATAAGCTAAATCAATATGTTTTATTTCAATGATTAATTCATTTTTACATTTGATTACAAATAAAATTTGTATTGAAAAATTTAATATACAATAAACATAATTAACTGGAAATACAATCATTATGCTGCAAAAAAATATCACATAAGACAAGTCAATATCACATAAGACATATCCAAAGAAAAGATTCTGCTTTACCAGAATTGAACGTAAATGAAGTCTTTATGAATTTCCGTTTGTGTAAAATTCCCATCTCGAATATAAATTCATTTAAAAAAAAAACTATACGAGGAAACTTTCAAACGGAAAAACAACTGAATAAATATAATAAACAAATTATTTTATATTATAAAGAAAGCTTAACTTTAAAACGCAGATTAAAATAATCTATACATATAAAGTTTTCATTGCCATTTTTATTTTTAATGATACATATGATTACAATAAAAGTCACAAATTTCATCATTTTACACAAAGCCATCTTCATTCATTCCCAAGTTGTTCAATAACAGATGAAAGCTGTATACTGTTTATATTGATTATTTCAAAAACTAAAATGTTACTTCGTCCACTCAACATTCAATAAAATGATTCGAAAACATTTTAGTGTTTAAAAAGAAGCATACATCACTTCAATAAAAAGTAACATTTATATTTAGAGAGAAGGGTAATTCACAATAAAGTTTTTAAAATAAAATAACTCACACTTAAATGCATACGAATAATTCAATTTTCCAGTATTTGTCGTGAAGTTTCAACTGTCTACAGATGAAATATTTCATAAAACTAGAATTTTCCAAAACAATGTTACACAGAAAATTTTCCCATTATTACTTTGTAAGAGTTTTCATATGATGAGATGTGATAAATTCCCTTTACGGGAAACACTTTGACTTAGATCACAAACAAAAGGTTTTTCTGTAGATTGAGTACGCAACTGCCTTTTTAAATTTCCTTTCTGACGAACGTCACATGCATATGGCCTCACTTCGGTAAGGGTGTGATAATGTCTTTGCAAATTACCCCTGGCCGAAAATGTTGCATTACAAATCTCGCATGAATAAGGCTTTTCTTTCGTCTGGGTTTCTCAAATGTACTCTCAAATTTGATTTACTGGCAGAGGATTCTCCACACAAAAAGCATTTCGGATGCTTCTCTTTTGTATAAGTAAGCATTTGACGTTGCAAACTTTTCTTATGAACAAAATATCGATCATATATTTCACATTTGTGAGATTTGAACCCATCATGTATTACCAAATGCTGCTTTAATTCCCTCTTTCTCACAAATCTTTATTGCATTTGTGGCATATATGAGGCTGTTCCAAATTGCTTTTTTGATACAATCCTTTCCCGCACAAATCACACAAATAGGTATTTTCCTTCGTAGTCGAGACACTATACCCTTTTTTAAACGCTTTTTATTATATTTAATTCTCAGGTTAAAAGGGGCCTGAATAGCCTTGTGTCTAGCGCTCGGTGACACAGGTTTCGGGTTCGAGTCCCAGCGGTGCCATGGATGTTTGTAGGGGTTCGGAATCCACTTTAAGCCGTAGGTCCCGGTCTCCTATGACTGTAAGAACGTCACGGTGACAAAGTCAGACGTCTACCTACGGTGCTCAACCAGAACAGAAGCTGCATCTCTCTTCCCTCTTTCCAATAGGTATATGGCAACAACAACAACAACTCAGATTAAAAGATTTTCTCACAGTTAAAATCAGAAAAAGACACGACTTTTTTAATGGTTTGAAGAATTTTCATGAATAATTAGTCATACAAAGTTCAGCCCTATAAAAAAAAATCCTTTAGTTCATTTACTTATTAAAATTGTCCTAGTACCAACGAACTAATATAGACAGATTACACTTGTAGAAGCCTGATGGCCGAGTGACTGAAGTTCTGGCGCTGTGTGCACAGGGTTCCAGTGAACTTCTACATGCACTTAAGGTTCAGCTTTTGATAAATTTCATTTTTATACAAAAATTATAGCTGTTACAACTTCATTTAGTACATCTATAACAAATGATGGCTAATAAAATCGTTTTTAGACTCATCTATTTATATTGACAATTGAGTTATTCAAAAAATGTACAGGTTCTTCACATTTGAAATTATCCGATACTTCCTCAAATATAAATGGCGGCCTTTTAGTTTTTAAGTAACGTATTGTATTTATATTTATATCCATATTTATCCTAGTTCATAATCAGTTTATTCTTTCAAACAATGGGTTATTTGTGCATCACTAAGGAGGCTTTTATATTAATGTGGCGGCTTTGCTGTATAAAGAGCTTCAAGACTTCGCCCGTATGTTTTGATAAAGTAGCGCATTCGCAGTTGTTTCGGGGCAATTTTCGTACTAAAATAACATCTCTTTAGACCGGTACGTTTGGCCGTACCGATTAGCATGTTTGTACGATTATTTAGCGTTAATACAGCTTTATAGTAAGTAGGGTATAAAAGATAAAGCCTCTAGATCAAAATTTGAACGGTTAAAACATGTGAAAGTATTTCGCTCATTGTGAAACCGTAGACGATATATTTATCTGCCGAATGTAAGCAGAATTGTGTCGACATCTGTGTGTCAACTTCAACAATCGCCCACACCAAACAGATACTAAAGACAAGACTCGATTAGAGCTCGATTCTAGGATGTTTTAAACTATCGAATGCTGGATTGAAGAGAGATTAGTATACTACCTAGTTCGTTAGATTCACTACTAAAGTGCTAAATAATATCAAAGAATACGAATTATTATGCGTAAATATTCCTTAGTAAGGAATATACCTTCTCATAAGCAATATATATATATATATACATGTGTGTGTTTCAGAACATACAAAACAAAAAAATGTTCATAAAATATGAATTACTGCATATTTATCAAAATTTGGGGAGACACACCCTAAGTCAACTTGAGGTTACGAATGCAGTAATCACCCTATTGTTTTGGCCACGCATATAACAGGAAGCAGCTGGGTCGGACACTTTATTTGGGCTACTTTAAAAGGACTTTTACCAAAAATCTACAAATTTTCAGGATTTGAAATGTCTTTTCTATGCAGGAATTCATTCCAAAACACATAGAATGTTGCAAAACACTATTTATATATTTAACAACAATATAAAACATAAAATAATATGTAACATGAAACAATATGCAAACTAATGTCATGCAAATTATAGTAACAAAAAAAAATAATATCATATATATATTATAAATTCATTTTTTCTCAATACAATACATTTTTGAGGAATCATGAATTTTACAGAGCTGATAAACAATAAAATTTTCATAACTTTGCCCTGTGTAAAAGAATATAAATTAGTATATTAATCTATCTATTTTACTTTTTAAAAAAACGCATGCTAATTGAAGTTCTTTTCAATAAAAATAGTGAATTGTTGAAAGAAAATTAGTTTTCATTATTTGGGTTTTCAATTATCTCAATTTTTATTATCTGGTTATCTCAAACCGTAAAACATAAACGTGTAGGTTAATATGATTCCAATTATACCAAAAACAAAACTTCTTCTGATAGGAGTTATTCTCCATACTGTTAATGTGATTCCTTTTTGAAATAACATCATGAATCTTTGTTGGACAAAGATGGATTTTCGAGTATTTTCTGACAGCGTGTGAGCTTGAGAACCAACTTCCAGCGATGCTTCTTCTACCATCGAGGCCGAAGCAGTTATTATAATGAATAAAATAAAATTACTAAGAAAAATAAAATACAATTTAAATCTTAAGAATGACCCTTCATGCAGTTTTGGATCGAGGATAAGGTATATTGAAAAACACATTAAAAATGAAGTGGAAATGATAGATAGGAACACAAGTAATCCAATGTCCTTATCAATTTGCTCCACAACTGATTTTATGTTGGAATAATCATCCAGAAAGTTTTCAAAGCTCGGCTCTCTCCTTTCACTATGTGTGGCTGCGATCTGCTTCATAATGTGGCTGATATGGATGCAGACAATGGTGTAAAAATATCCAAATGCCATCGATGGCAATGACATGAACATAAAGTAATATACCTCGTATATTGAGAAACCTATGTTGTTATAAAGTTCATTTTCATTTTCAAATCCGTAAAGAAACAAAGACGTCTTTTGAAACTCTTGCCTGATCAATAACTTTTAAACAATTAAAAAAACTAAACAAAATACAATGCTTGTAATGATAATTTTAATCCACAACCAATTAATTCTTTTGCTAATTTCAAATTTACTCAGAGTTTCAGAAATTTTCTTCGGTGTTGTAATTTTATGGATCAGAACACAACGCTGTACTATCAGTACGAAGTACATAAATGAAATAGACAGTACAATAAGAGAACCTTTGGAAAGTACCAATGCAGAAGTTGTCATTATGAAGTTAGTCATTATAATTATAATATGGAAAAGTATTCTGGTTACAGTTTCAACAGTGTTTGGTTTCGTAATAGATAGTAAAGGAAAAATTGCACCACAATAAAATAATACGGACACTAAATTATAGGGTAGATCCTTTTTCGTTTTTTTAAATATTTTTCACATGATTAGCAAATATTTCGATAAAACAAAGATTAAAGATAAACTCAATTAGATAATAGAACTTGTAGAGATATACATTTCATGACGGCATGCTAACTTATAGTGTTACACTTAACCACTGTTCCATTTTTGTTAGAGAATTAGAAAATAATCTATTTATTAATTACATAGATGGCTCCATGAAAAAACAGTTATTGGAAATATTTTTATTCAATAGTTTCTTACAAGCAGTTTCAAAGAAACTTTTTACAAAATTAATTTTCTATACTTTATTTTTCATGCCTTTTAGCATTAATTTTTATTAGGCAAAAATATTGATTTTTTTTAAAGAAAATTTAACAGTTCATTTCATATATTGTGTTTATCAATATATTTTCTTTTTATTATCAGGTATTTTCCATGATTTGTTTTGGATTAATTCTATGACAACGGAATTCAACTCAAATAATTGTAAAAAATTTCGAATTCTCATTGACAAAGTGGAGTGAATATATAAAAAACTACTTGAAAGGGAAATTTGACACTATGGGGATATTTTTCCCAGTTTCCCCTTCGAGCTTATTTATCTGAATGAAAACATTGCAGTCTTATTATCGAGCACAACTGAAAAATAAGAAAAACCAGAACTGGCAAATAATTAATTTTATCAATAAATAGTTAATAAATGAATAAACATAAAAATTTATTTTCATTTTGATCATTGCATAGCAGGATTTTTTTTCCGTTGTTAATTTAAAGCTATGCAACTCAAATTGCAAGCCGCCCACGTAGGATTGTCCACCACTTTTGTACATCTCTTCTTTATCTATCACATCTCTATAACAGATCTTTAGACTGTCACGTTTGACCGCGCCGATTAGCATTTTTTGCACGATCATTTAGCGCCAATACAGTTTTAAGTGGGCTTTAAAAGATAAAAGTCTCTAAATAAAAATTTGAACTGTTAAAGCATGTACATATTTAATAGGATTACAGAACGTGCCACACTATTAAATGCTGGATTTAAGATAAATTAGTGTACCAATCAGCTCGTTGAATTCGTTACTAAAATGCTGAAGAATCAAAAAATGATGAGAATTGCTATGCGTAAGTGTTCCTTACTGAGAAATCTACCTAAATCTTTTGTATGCTTCAATACATACAAAACAAACAAAATGTTGGTAAAATTAAGAATTATTACATATT
>BPLQ01002857.1:0-163085 GCA_021605075.1 Caerostris darwini | reverse complement strand
TCCCTGCCGATGGCTTTTTAGCATTCATTGAGGATTGGAAAAAACGTTGGCATAAGTGCATTGTGTCCGGAGGGGATTAATTTAAAGGCGAGGAAATAAATTTGGAAAAATAAATAAAGAGCTTTTGAAAAAATTAAAAATTGGTCTTACTTTTTGGGCACAGTAGTATAAGAGCTCTTCTTCTTTTGCGGAAGCGGTGAACTTTGCATTACGAGTTGAAATGTCTTTGGAAGTTGCCTCTCCAAATGTTAATGTTATTGCTTAATCTGATTCGAATGCGGTGGAGAGTGTTAAGGAGGGTTTTACTAAAACTTTAGATTTGGTTTTGAAACAGCTCGAACACCTTAATACCAGAATAGACGAACTAGATAAACAGAAAGACATGGCTGAAAATAACGATAAAAATCAGCCTCCTTCTCAACGAAGAGATAGAAAGCCCCTCAAATATTTCTATTGTGGGCGTCTGGGTCATATAGCTTCTGAATGTGAGAGAAAAAGGTGAGACTATCAGCAGCGGGGTCTGCAAAATAGAAGATTTCAATCATACAAACAGAGGACTTTTGATAGGTAAATCCAAAAAATCTAGCTGCAGGGGGAATTTATTCCGGGTCTCTAAATTCCAGCAAAAGTCTCGCAGAACTAAGAGATGGGAAGCCCAAATTATCTTCGTGAACAATGCCTATCATAGAGGTTGAAATAGAAGAAATTACCTGCTGTACGTTAATTAATAGGGGCTCAACAATGAATTTAATGTGTATGAATATTCTGAATAAATTTAAAAAATGCATATTTATTGATGCACCGACCGGGGAAGTAAGAGCAATTACTAATGCTACTATGCATTCGGGTTGTGTCATTAATAGTAAAATTTTAATTGATAAGTTCGAGTACCCTGATGATTTCGTTGTTCCAAATTCCAATCTTTCGCCGGTTTTCGGTATTGTATTAGGTTTAAATTTTCTTAACAAAAATGGATTTATAACCGATTATAAAAATAATTCCTTGCGAAATGAGACAACAAGCAAAAATTGGAGTTTTAAAACATCATTTTATAATGTTTTTGGCCATATTGGTGGGAAATTAATGCCGCATAATATTGCCTGATTTTGACAAACCATTTGCTATTTCTACTGACGTGAGCAAATATTCTTTAGGCGCCGTTCTGAGTCAGGGTTTCAACACCCAATTTCCTTTACTTCTAGAAAACTTGGAACCATCGAAGTAAAATATTCTGTCGTGGAAAAAGTGGCTCTGGGAGTGGTTTTTGGTATAAATCACTTTAAAAATTACCTATATGGTTCTCATTTCATCGTTTATTGAGATCAACAATGTCTTTCTAAGTTGATGAAATTAAAGGATCCAACGTCGCGTTTTGCCAGATGGTTATTTACAGTTATATACTGTTACTTACAGCAATATACATACACAGTCGTCCATAAACCAGGTCGTTTAAATTTAATGTTTGATTACCTTTCTAGAGCTAAGTGCCTCAATAACAATCAAAATGAGAATAGATTGCATGCAATAAACGATTTCGATTCCAACTTTTCCACTTTCCAAATTAATTCTATGCCGATCAATGATATTATTAAACTGCAAAATCAGGATGGTTTTTGCCAGCAAATTAAAGAGATAACCGACATTTCTCTAAACGATCTCCAGAATTTTTTGTAAAAAACGATCTTCTTCTATGTTATAGAAATAAACGGGGCAGACATGATTCCAAAGCAAAATTGGGTGTTCCGAAATCTATATCTACTGTAATGCAATTTTGCCACAAAAATAATTCCATTGCTCATCTCCATCTTACAAGAACACTGAAAAGGATCGAACAAAATTACTTTTGGCAGGGATTATACCTTAATGTGAAAAACTACATATCTTCACCCCTGCATTCATCGTAGAGGATTTTCAAAAACAGTTAAATCTCCGATTTAAAAAATTCCTATCACCGAATATCCTTTTCAAAAATGCGCCTTTGACGCGGTTGGTCCCTTTATAGCATCTGCTTAATTGTAATATCAGGCGGTAAATAACCATTCTCCCTCTAACTCTTCTTCCGCGCAAGTAGCAGTATCTCATAGATATAATTTGAGGGTTTTGTGAAATAATTTCTTTTCTCCAAGATGCAATTCAATGTAAAATTTGGCTCTCTTTTTACAACTTGATGTTATTATTTTTTGTCGACATTTTTATTTAAATTATTTTTATTTTATCCCGTTCTGCCTTGAATAGAGAAGGTGTTGTTTCTTATCCCACTTGGCTGGCCAAGCCCACGAGCCCATACGTGCTCATGATTGAAGGGAAAGGAAGCAGCTTCTGTTGTGATGGAGCACCCGTAGGTAAAAATCTGGCTTCGGCTCCGTGCGCTCTTACAGTCATAGGAGACCGGGACCTACGGCTTAAAGTGGATTCCGAACCACTACAAACATCCATGGCACCGCCGGGATTCGAACCCGAAACCTGTGGCCCCGAGCGCCAGAGCGCTGGACACTCGGCCATTCAGGTCCCAAATTTGTGAATGCCAACGGCACGCGGTGTTCCCAGGTGGTCACCCACCCAAGTACTGACAGCGCCCGATGATGCTTGACTTCGGTGATCTGAGGAGAACCGGTATATTCAGCACGGTACTTCTTGAAACACTCCAAATAGTACAAAATAGGTGATAGCCAAATAGGGGAGTCTTGTACTAGAAAGTTTTGTCTTGGGATTTTGCAATATGAAAAAGTTTTGTACTAGAAAATGGGGAGGTTAGTTTTTTGTGTGATTGTAAATTATTCATGTGATAGGGATTATTATTATTAATATTAGTAGTAGTAGTATTGCTATTATTTGGTTTCGTATATTCTGTCAGCATGGTTTTTCCTACACTTTAGAGAAATTGGGTGAGGTTGTTAAATTTTTGCATATATAGAGAGAGACAGCACTTGCATTGGTAGTTGTGGGAGTCAACGGAATGTTTCTCTGCATGAGGATGTTTTGTTGCCTTTTTTGAAATCGGAATTTTTGATTTTTCAAAATATATATTAAAATTGGTTCTTTTTTTAGGGAAAACTGAGGGTAAGTGTATATTTTTCTCTTTCTACTTGCATAAAACACATTTTTGCAGTATCATCGTACCTGTTTGTATTAGATGTCTATATAAATATAATCTAAAGAAAATTCAATGTTTTTGCATTTATGGTTGTCTCCCTGGGAAACGTGTTTTAAAAAAAATTTCTATGAAATTTTTTTTTTTATCCCGGGTTGTTGGATATTTATTGTGTCAATATGAGCAATATCTTTTTATAAATAATTTTTTATTAAGAGAAAATTTAAGTATAATTAGACTGGTATTCAAATTAAATTCAATTATTGTATATTATAATAATTGAATTATTTAAATTATTATACAAAATTAAATTATTTAAATTATTATTCAAAACAATTCAATTATTGTATAATTCAAATGTTATGCTATATTCTATGTGCATCCCCAGGAAAGGGGAGTGTTTGTTGGTCTCTGCACCTGACCGGTTGAGAATCCGATATGTTCCACGGAATGGCCCATTTCGGCGGTTGCAGTCCATTTGCCACGGCAGCGGTTGAAGGGTTTTAATTGGCAGGGGTCATAAAAAAAACTTCGTGCCAGATGGTCAAGAGATCAGTTCAGCAAGACTTTTTAAGACTCTTATTATCTGTGCTTGAATATTTATGGACGGGGTGCTTCTGCCGAACGGACATAGACTCTGACATGGTGTCGGGAACCGTACCCTTTGAAAATGAACTATAAAATTGGGGGGATGGGCATCGTAGAGGAGGAGAGACTAGAAAAGCCCCGGAGCTGAAAGGAAGGACGCTGAATAACGAATACGGGGAGAGCTGCTGCCAGGGGATCTCCGGTTAATTAGTTGAAATCGAGAGTCGGGCGAAAGGAAAGCCGGTCCACCGCTCAAACGCCCAGTCTAATCTCGTGGCGCTGCCATCCACCCACTCAATGAAGGAGACATAAAAAGGAAAGGGAAATGAATCTAACAATGGTTATAGATCTTACTTTTTTTTTTTGGACTCTTGTTTGGTGCAAATTTTTATTCATGTGCATTTCTTACATCACAACATATATTTGAATTTTATTGAGAGATTTATCTCAGGTTCATTTGTGTATAATCTTTAAATTTAAGTATTATGTGTCTATGAATTTTATTACAAGTTATGTTTTTTTTTTTTTTTTTTTTTTTTTTTTTTTTTTTTTTTTTTGTCATTTTATTTCAGAGTTGACTAGTGTGCAATTTTTAAATGTAGGTGAAATAATTTCAGGTCTAGAATAATAAAAAGGAAAAAAAAAAAAAAAAAAGAGAAGAAAGAAAGGGTTTTAAAATGCGAGCATCTTGCGCCATTTTCATACAGATTCAGTTTTTGGTTGGGATGTTGTTGTTTGACTTCCGGCTTGGTCAAGGTAGAAGATGGCGGATCCCATGAAGTGCAAATTGAAACCTCAGGCTTCGTCCTCCCCGGGTGGAACCTGGATCTCGACCAATCGAGCTGGACGTCATCTATGACGCTGTCAGAGCTCGCGCATTTAAGCTGTGGGGAATGGAGATGTGGGGGCTTTTTGACTATGGAGGAAGGAGACGTAGAAACGGAAAACTCGGAAGCAGAAAAAGGGGGGGGTAGCTTGTGCGTCGATGTGATCAATTCTGCTGGAAGACAATCCCACTTCATCGAAGATTGATAAATCACAGGAGCAAAGTGAGACAGCAATTTTGCTTCGTAAGGAGAAGGAGTAACTGATGCTGTTGTTATTATGAACATATTACTTTGAGATTTGCCATTGCAGATGTGATTTTGCAGGCGAGATTCCACGTGGCTTCGGATAGCAGAAGTGATGAGTACCCATTTGTATGCTGTTGTTTTTTTTAATAATTTTTTTCCTTTTCCTTTTGAACTTTATTTTTGAAAGTATTCAACTTTCATCTTAAGGACAGAGACTGATAATGAGAGTTAACTCTCGTGTGATATTCTGTGTGTCCGCGTTTTATATTTTGCTAATTGTATTGAGTTGATCTAATTTAGTTGTGTGCCCACTAGCGTCAAATTTATCTAAAGTTTTGAATTAATATACTTTGCGAGTTCTATGTAAATACCTTTTATTTTATTGTGTTTGAACTCTCAAGTAAGAATCAGAGTGTCGGCATTTATAAATTTGGTAGTGCTAATTATGATATGTGAGTTAAAACTCATGATTTAAATTTTTTAAAACTGAAATGAATGATGTCAAGTATATACTAAGCAAATGAAATTGCATGGTGCTGATGGGACCCCTAGTTAAAGGATGTTAGCCTAAGTTATATTGCCAATGCTTTGAATGTGCGTATGTGTTTATTCAAGGTTATTTCTTTTTCCATATCAAATATCTAAATAATAAATCTAATGTTTATATTTTAATATGCCTGGCTATTTATTCCTGCATACATAGTACACACCACGCTGATTGTCATTTGGGTAAATTTTGATTTCCTGGGTTTATTTTTTGAACACAACGCAATTGTTTTCCTGATAGTATCAAATTTTTTTTGGTTCGGGTTTAGAGGTAAAAGAAAAAATAAATAAGTGAATAAATAAATTCTAGATAGCAACACGACACTAATATATCTCTCCTTTCACGCTGGACGTGGTGCGACCGTCCCAGCCTCGATCTCCCTCCCCCTATTCGTTGTCCTTCCTCCGGAGAACAGCTCTTTTCTAGTCTCTCCTCCTCTACGATGCCCATCGCCCCAATTTTACAGTTCATTTTCAAAGGGTACGGTTGCCGACACCATGTCAGAGTCTATGCCCGTTCGGCAGAAGCACCCCGTCCATAAATATTCAAGCACGGATAATAGGAGTCTTAAAAAGTCTTGCTGAACTGATCTCTTGACCATCTGGCACTAAGTTTTTTTATGAACCCTGCCAATTAAAACACTTCAAAGACATATCCCCTTCACCCGCAGCCGTAGTAAATACACTGCGGGCAGGTGTAGAGACCAACAACCCCCCTGAAAGGGACGCGAATATAGCCTAACATATGAATTATACAATAATTATATCTCTGATATTTATATATATATATAATTAAATCTCACGTACCTTTGTTCCGTTATTCCTATTCTTATTTGGCATTACCCAAAATCATTTTATATTATAGATAAATAGCTAATTGTCATCTTAAAAATAACAAATAAAAATGATATGCAAAGAATTTGCCTTTACTTTTTATTAAATTCCTACTATTAGTTCACACACTCACTATATATATATCTTGTTCAAAGTTTCAATCGTTAATGACTTTTTATTCATCCACTCAAGTTCAAATACATTTTTTTTAACTTGTAGTGGATGACACTGGATGTGAATACAGTTTTTCCAAATATTAATTAATTCATTAAATTTAATAAATCAATTATATATTTTTTTATTTAAGTTGCACGTATCTAATAATAGATGGCCCCAGATGTAAGAGGAAAATTTCAACTTTATTTATAAAGAGTTTTCTGCAATAAAGTGAAAAAAATATAGGAATTGACTTAAAATTTTTTTTTATATTACTTGTTGTATTTTAAGTCATGAATTTCTAATATTTTACAGATGTGCAACATAAAAAAATTCTTTTCTTTTATGATTCATTAAAATGTTATATATTTATTCATAAATGTTATTCATTTAAATGTCATATGTTATCTTTCTTCATCTGTTATTCCTTTAAATTTACATTCAATTGTTTTTCTGTCAATATATATATATATATACACTACTGGCCACTAAAATTGCTACACCAGGAAAAAATGCAGATAACAAAATGATATTTCTTGGACAAATATATTATACTGAAAATAACCAGTGATTAAATTTTCAAGAAATTCGGGAGCACAGATACTGAGAATCAGTATCCAGAACAATCACCTTTGTCAGTAATAACATCACTTATACGCCTGCGCATTGAGTCAACAGAGATTGGCTGGCATGTTCAGATACAGACGCCCATGCAGCTTCAACATGATGCCACAGTTCATAAACCGTAGTGGCTGGCGTATGATGACGATCCAGGCGCTTGGCAACCATGGACAAGACGTTTTCTATTAGCGAGAGATCTGGTGAACGCGCAGGCCGGGGGTGAACATTTTCCGTATCAAGGAAGGTCCGTACAATACCGGCAACATGCGGTCGTGCATTATCCTGCTGAAACGTAGGGTTTCGAAGGACTCGAATAAAGGGTAGAGCCACGGTCGCAACACACCAGAAATGTAACGTGCAGTTTTCAAATTGCCGTCTATGCAAACAAGAGGTGACCGAGACGTGTATCCAATAGCACCATACCATCACGTCAGATGAAGGGCCAGTATGACGATGACGAATGCACGCTGCCAATGCGCGTTCACCACGATGCCGCCAAACACGGATGCGACCATCTTGATGCTGTAAACAGAACCTGGATTCCTCCGCAAAAATGACGTCTCGCCATTCGTGCGCACAGGTTTGTCGTTGATCACACCGTTGTAGACGCTCCCGTCTGTGAAGCAGCGTCAAGTATAGCCACAGCCATGGTCTCCGAGCTGAGAGTCCATGCTGCTGCAAACGTCATCGAACTGTTCATGCAAATACTTGCTGTCTTGCAAACGATACCAATCCTTGACTCAGGGCTCGTGACGTGGCTGCACGATCCATTAAGGCCATGTGGGTAACATGCCTGTCTTCTCGGCTGCTAGTGATAGGGGGCCGTTGAGATCCAGCACGGCGTTCCGTATTACCGTCCTGAACCCATCGATTCCATATTCTGCTAACAGTCATTGAATCTCGACCGATACTGCGATACGATAAACTGAAATTCCGGTATGCTACAATTCGAACTTTATCAAAGTCAGAAACGTGCTGGTACGCATTTCTGCTTCTTACACGAGGCATCAACTTTTCAATAACTTTTCACCAGGTAACAAAATTCAAATGTAATTTGTGTATGAAAAACCAGCCGAACAATTTCCTCATTTAAAGACATTGTAGGTGTCGCTACCGACGCCATACATAAATAAATAAACTAAAAAGAAATAAAATAAAATCATAAATACGAAAAAATATATATCTATATGCTCTCTCACTTGAAGCTTGGCTTACTCGCTGGAAAATTAAAATAAATGTAGAAAAAACACAAGCTGTACTCTTCACGAGACGTAAAATTCCTCCGCCTAATGTTTCCCTATTTAACCAACGAATTAATTGGACTAACAATACTAAATACTTAGGAGTATACCTTGATAGTAAGCTAACATATTCTAATCATATTGACCACATTAAACGTAAATATAATATTTCTATACGCATGCTTTATCCATTCATTAATAGAAAATCCCTCTTATCCTTGGATAATAAACTAATTATTTACACGTACTATTTGCGTCCCATCATCACATATGCTAGCCCAGTTTGGGGTTCCGCTGCAAAATACCACATCAAAAGAATAGAAAATAAAATTTTAAGAATGATTACTGACTCTCCTTGGTATTTTAGGAATGATGACATTCGTCACTGTCTTGCCCTCCCCTCTATTCAAAAATTCATGCTCAAGCTTGCAGAAAAATTCTATGCAAATCTTGAACACATCCCGAATGATGAAATCCGTAATCTTCCGAGATACGATTTCCATCTTCCGGAAAATGCTAAACGCCCAAGGGCTGTTCTTCACAACTTGCAAAGCTCCTAGACGAACTGGCTCAGTTGTCGTCATGACATCTGTGCTTTTAGTCTTCATTCCTAGCAACGAAAATCCCATCCTACTGTAGATTCCTTTCTAAATTTTGGATTCTTTAATTGTTCTGTTTATTTTATTAATTTTTGTTTTTTATTTTATTTTCTCCTTGTTATTAGCTATTTTATTAATTTTTTCTTTGCTTATATTTTTAATATATATTTTAACATGGGACATTGCTCTTAAATCACTTCACCTCCTTTTAACTATCAATGTTTTTTCCTTCACCAATGTTTCTCAGATGCAGATAGGAGTTTTAGGCCCCTTTGGGGCCAGGGCACTCCGAAATCCTGTAAAGACGATATGCTCTCTCATTTGATCCTAACATTCTGCAACTTTTTTGTCTGTTTGATCTCCCATTTAAATATTTATTACTTTATATTACTATTAGAAATGGCTAATAATATTGAATCGCAAGATTGCTTAACTTATTCTATGTATGATGTTTGTATAAAACTATTTAATCGCCCTTTTTTATTGTTATTTAAACAAAATCTATGCATGGTAATTTTTGAGAGCCGTTGTGAAAATTTTCTGAAATGTGCCTGTGAATTAAAAATGGTTTTTCTTCTCATATTTTATGAGTATGTAATATAACTTGTTTTTATAATATAACATATATAACTTGTTTTTATAATTCGTAGAACTATATATATATAGATATTAACTTTTGATGTACGTAACTAAAGATAAGTGAGAGAACTTGTGCTTCATTTATTATTATTTAAAAATTATGCAAAAGAGAAATTAAAATTTCCGATTATTTTTTCTCAAAATTTTTTTCTATTTAACCGTGAATTACAGCGCGGATAAGCCTATTTAGTTATATATGAAATATAATTTTTTATGATAAAAATTATGAAAAGTAAAAGAATTGCCATATTTCTGATCATGTTCTTATTTGAATCCATAATTATACTGTATAAATTGTCAAAAATTTTTTCTTATGTTTTCATTTTCAATCTTCAAGAATATTTTTTTTCCAAACAAAAGCTTATCAAATTGAATATAGTACTTATCTACTAAAAAAGCATAATGGCCGTGCATTTTTTCAAATTACAAATGTTAAGCTTTTTTAAATAAAGTGAACGTTTTTTTTTTTTTTTTTTTTTTAGCAATTTTATGAGTTTTAATTTGTTTAAATGTTATAAATTACATCCTCATTAGTTAATTGCAAGCTTCATGTTATATTTGAATAATTATAAAACATATTTTAAAAATAAATTTTAATAAGATGACAATGAAAAACATATATAGGAAAACATATTTGCTTTCACGAGAATACACAATAAACTAACAGATTGCTTTATATATAATGAAACTAACTTTTATGCTATTTTATAAATAATTTTTTTTCAAATCAATATTTTCGGGGTTATTTACATCAATTATAAAGAGGACAAAAATTTTCTTTGGTTTATTTAATATTATCAAATATCTGTATTTTATACATAAAAATGTAAGATAATTTCAATTTAAATGTAAAACCTTAAAATATTCTATCTTCTCTCTACAATATAATACTACTACTGTTTTATTTGCATTTTGAAGTTCTTTTATGATAAATTTAATTTAGTTTTACATTTAATTGCAATAATTTGAATTGTAATCATTAATTTTTTTAAAATTTTAATCTATAGTTTTTTGTTTTTTTTAGTACAAATATACTTTTCATTATATTAAAAAAACAGAAAACTTATTTTAATTTTAGATTGTTGTATTTATTTTTATCATATTTGTTTATATGTATTTAACATGCTTTTAAAAAATTTGCACTCTCGAGAATACGGCATGTCGATGCGACGCAATACTATTGCTGACCTTAGAGAGCAAAAGTACTCCCAAAAGAGCCATCAAGCGACCAAATAAAGATTATCGACAAAACGAGTTTGGCTCAGTTCCCTTTTTGCCAATAAAATAAGACACTGACGTCGACAGGGTTGCATAGTTTACGATGGCTAAAGCAGCTTTTGGATTGGCGGCTCCTCTGGGAGTACTTTTGCTCTCTAAGGTCTAGTAAAAGAATGTAAGTAAAGGGAGTTGAGCAACTGCGACCAAAGAGAGAGGTCGTGTAGCAGTCCATCCACGAGAGCGATGGCTGCATAAATAAATGAGTTCAATAAGTGTAACCCCAGAGAGAGGTTGTGTGGTCAGTTCATCTTCGAGTTTGATGACTGCCTAAATAAAGGAAATTTATTTACTTACAGTCCACTGTGTTGAATATTATTTGAGTTTATTTTTTTTTTGTATAACTGAGCTGTCGAACAATATTAATCAAACTGCACAAATCTTCAATTTCTGTATTTACTTTACTTATAATGCATGCTTTTAGTTTTTGCCTAACATTTTTTTATGGGTTTTTAGGTGTTTAACAACAAGAACAACAATTTCCATTGGTTTGAAAAACTATGCAAATGTCTTTGAATAATAAGAAATTCTAATTTTTTACAAATCTCTGAATTAGAAAGCTCACTGAATTTCATAATTTTATTATTTCGCAAAAAAAGTATTTATAATTTTATATACTGCTAGTATTTTTGCATTTTTATAGAATACTATGCTTAAAAAATGTATTTGAAAATAAACTAATTACTCAATGTTTTACAGGAAAATGTTACAATAGCTTTAATTTAATGGGAATATGTTTAATGTCTTTTAATGCGTTGTAATTATTGGAAAAACAATAATTACCAACTGTTAGTTAAATATTATTCTAAAATTACTTGCATTAGTTTCTTTATCACTCGTACTAGATTAAAAACTCAAATTAATACCAATTATTAAAAGATAGTTTTAATGTATAGGGAGATTCGCTATTATTATGTAGTTCTGGTTTATTTTCCTTATTTGAAAAATAATAATAATAATAAAAAAAAGAATGAGTTATTAGTTTTGTCTATCCTCAGTAGAGACCACAGATACTATACTTATAAATATTTAAACATAAAAAAAACCAAATGTACTCTGAAAATAGTCTTCATGAAATAAACTTATCGATGATTTTCTAATTCAGGGAGTTAGTTATGATTGTCTTGTGGTGCCATCTAGTGAATAAAATTAAAAATATTTATTTTGTGTGTTAAAAATGTTGTTCATCACCTGATATATGATTGATTTTCTGATAAGTAAAAAAATATTGAAATAATAAAAATGAACTAAAATAAAAATGGTTGTTTTTTTATTAAATTAAACTTTTGAAACTTATGTAAACAACAAAGCAACACATCATTCAAAAATTGCTGTAAATTATTTTTCTTCAAAAATGAGAACACAAATATATAGGTTAAAAATATATGTTTACTTAAATTTACAATAAACGATAATGGAAATTTACAAAAAATAAAGTTATTAAGGAGAACTTCAATATATTACGACAAAATATTTCTTGGAGCTCAAAAGCATATATCACCTTAACGACGTTCTGTTGCAAATTGCAGCGATAGAATATGGATGCAATGTAACAGGACCTCCTTGATGTAATCTGAATAACGGTGAATCTACAACATTCTAATATTGAATCATCAACTGATTTGAGAACTACAATGCTTTTTATTCGTTGAAAAGTTAATCAGTTAAAATTTGCTTTCGATTTTGTGCTAAATGTACATTTTGTGATGACGTTAAACATTGATGATATTGTGCATATTGCCCTCGCCAGCTTATTGAAGCAGTTTAACTTGAATTCACCGGTGACGATGTTGCAGTCACTCTCTTCAGAAACGGGTCGGGGAATTTAATAAAGTGTATAAAAATCTCTCACAGACAATCGCTGTTTGATGGGAGTTTTCCTAGCTTTCTACTCTTACGACATATTAATTCGGGGCAGTTAATCCTAAAAGTTCTTCTTCTGGTCTTCTCTTTGGCTGCGGTATTCATGGTATACATACGTGGAATACAAGATTCCCCCCTTCCCTCATGTAAAACCATTTACCTTAAACCCCCATTCAAACCTAATAGGTTTGAGCCATTAAAATCTTTTATTCCTCCCAACGACATGGTGGCCCGTTGGCTAGCTCTCTAGCCTTTTTAACTGCTGGATTCAGGTTCGAATCCTGACTGTGACAGGGATGTTAGTTGTTCAGGAATCCACGTTAAACTGTAGTTCCCGGTCTAATTTGCCTAAAATGTGCACAAAATAACCATACAGCGACAAACCAAACCTCATTTGTTTCGAATGCTGAAATCAACCGTCCGGCGTGTAGCCCTGATCTCATGCCAAGTGATTTTATTCTTCTCTTGCATTTGAAGAGATTTTTGAGATTGAGAGCATTTTTAAGGACTATGAGGTAAAGGCGACATAGGCTTTCCTACAGGTTTTCATCTTTTATTCAGGCATACGAACACTTGTATTTCCTTATAACAAATGCTTTGATATGCTATTTATTTAGAAGAATAGATGTATAACTTAATTTTTTTTAAAATTTTATATCTCTGCCACTTATGATTTTAGAATAGAAAACATTTTAATTCGGTCATTACCTGATTTTACTTGCTGTTGAATTTTATCAGATTCTGCAATTGATTTTCCGAATTTTAACCATTTATATAATGTTTCGTTTTTACGAAAATTTTTTGACTTTGAAGGCTTATGAATTAAAAAAAAAACACAGTTGTTTGGCACAACATGGACAAATCTGGCCCTTGTGAAACTAAACAATACCAACCAACTCCCCATGTAAAAAAATATAATTGAATTAAGAAAAAGAGGATGCTCTCAATAATTAAGTTTCAGCGTGATTTAGCATAAGCACAGCCACTATATGTATTGAACATTCAACTTTATATATTAAATGTATAAGTTCATCAGTTAAATTAAATTAAATTTTAAAATTTATTCATTTTAACCCTTTCTCTGAATTTCAAAACAGGTATGGAAAATGAGATTAGTTTGTTAATCCAATTTCCATAGCATGTTTTTATTTATTTTTTATTATGTTTTCATTTTCAAATTGATTAATCCCTCTCTCATGCTGCATAAATTGCAAAAATATCATTTTATATGCACTCAGCTATTTATTTAGAACAAGAATTGGTAAAATGGCGTTGCAGTATGCAAAGCGCTTTGCCCTGTAACTTCTCGGCCTATATTAGATTTATAACGGCTTCAAGAAGAGGGCCACTTTCAGATTCATGGGAACACTTTAATTTTTATTTACTAGCACTAATATATATATGTATATGCATACATAAAATAAATACAGAACTCTATTTACAAAAAAATGAAAATTATAAGAGAAATATGCTTTAAATTGACAAGAAATATCTATCAAATTATTTTCAGCCAAAATTAACTTTTATAAAAAAAATTATTTTCTTCCATAAACATTTCTTATTTTACTTATCAGTTATTTGAATAAAAAAAGCAATCCTTTTCTCTCGAAAGAAGAAAAAAAAGAGACATTTTACCAAGTTCAAAAACGTTCTCATATTTGTGTAACAATCTAAAATCGGAAAAACACCTCTGCAGCTAACCAATTGTAACAAAACTATTAAAATATTTATTCATCTACAATTTTAAGTGATCTTAATTAAGAAACATAGTTTGGGATTCAGGTCTTTGATCCCGCATTATATTCTACAGATATGTTAAACAAAGCCAGTACAGTAATAAAAATTATAAAAAAAAAGTTAATTAAAGTTAAAATAATAAAACTGATACATTTTAATTAAAAATATAAATTTTCATAGTTTCACAACAAATAATATAATCCAATAAAAATAAACAATTAAAAAAGCATTAAATCAATGCAAAATGTTTAAAAAAATTAAATTTAGTGAATATCATTAACACACATACACTTAAAAACCTATGTAAAATGAAATATTTTATTGTATTTATTTATAAATCATTTACATAACAAAAAGAGCTCTGATGAAATTATCTGTAACAAAATTGAAAAATTAATCTATATCATACAAATAAGTGATGAGCTCACATAAAAATTATTTGTTCCTATGCAGAAGTGATTCTAAGAAACAAATTTTAATTAAGTTTTTTAACATACAAATTATCGAAGGTTTTTTTGCATGCACACTACCCACTTTCAGAATTTTACAGAAGCTACCACTCAATTAAAATGAAAATATGCAATTGAATAAAAAAGATACAGAATTTCCATCGAAGATGGTCATTCATGGAAACACATATAAAAATCCAAGTAGCAATTTTAAAAAAATATTAAAATAAAGTCTTGTGCATCCAACAGAGTAATAATTAAATAGAGATTTGATAATATTATGTCCTAGGAAACATATAACATAGTTTGAAATTATCTAGCCAAATATAAAAAGGTGATAAAATGCATCATTAATAAATGCTTATAAATATGTTAAATGATAGAATTGAGAATTTATGAAAATTCGATCAAGTGTATGGGAAAAAGATGTGCTCATATGATAAAAATGTTCCCATTTATCAGGCAAATGCTTGTATGAAAGGGCATTATAAAAAATATGGGAACTAATACTATGAGTGAACCTTAGTAAATAGTTATTCCCTCATTTTTTCTTATAAATATAAGATAAATTTTTTAAATTATTTACATTCATACTGCCAGTCTCAGAACTCTCCCGTATAATCTTGAAATACTTTTTAAAAATTTATATATACAAATATATGTCAATTTCCATATACGTAAAAAAAAAAAAAAAAAAAAAAAAAACATTTTATAAGTATTTTAGATTATTTTTAAACAATGCAAGAAAAGTATGAAACTTCTTCACAAATTTTTTACAAATATTAGTAAATGACAGAAGATATATATGTACAAAATCATATAATTGAAATATGATAATAAAAAAATTACAAAAAGGTACTTACATATGTAAAAAAGAAAATATATACATGATATTGAGTATACTTGATCTAAGTATTTTAAATGATTTTTTCACATTTAAGAAAAAATATTTATTGAAACAAATAATTAAAAATTATTTAAACCTGAATTTTGAAAAATTATAGAACAGATATTTTGAAGTATTTCAATTTTACAGAAAATACAGAAAAACTAATAATATATAGAAGAACTTAATGCAGAAATATTATAGAAATACTTTACTGAAAAACAAAACAGAATAAAATATAGCAGAAAAACTTCACAGTTTATTTATATAATTTATTTATTTCTAAAAAGAAATATAGATAGTTTGCTGGATATTAAATAAAAAATAGAAATAAATAATTATTATTAAGCCACTTTTTATTCTTATTATTGTTTGAATGGTTTGTTAATTTAAAGAAAATGTTATTAGCTGCAAAGTCATCCGTTCCAGTATTTCAAAACACTATTGATATGATTCAGTATGTAATTGTATGAATATGAACTTTGAATAAGAAGGATATATACATATAAAAACAGACAACATTTGATGTATATTTGAAAAAGGGTGGAATAAATTAGTAGAGGCAAGTCTTCTTCATTATCCTGAGGAATTCTTCCTGGTTTACTTGTCCATCTCCATCTCTGTCAGCTTCCATGATCATTTCCTACAGTAATAAAGAAGCAATTTTTTATGAATTAAGTAGTTTATATGGATTTCTTAATCATAGAAGAAAAACCATAAAAATTCACAGTTTAATACATCAAGCTGCTGTTTATACATAACTAATTTAATTTAATAGATATAATAACTTATTTTAATTGATATACCAGTTGTGGAGAGATAGTTAGTTGAAAACATGGGGATTTTTTTCACAACAAATTGTAAACAACAAAGCACTTATAAAAAATCACCACCAAGAACTTGTAATTATTTCTTAATAAAAATTTATTAACAAATCAATAGATTTCAATTTTGTGACAGAACTACTCATTATATGATTTTAAAGCACAGAAAAAAAAAGGGAAAAAAACCCCCCAAATTATAAAATTACAAACTGAATTTAGATTAATTTTATCTAGATATCAATTATATAATATCATCATCATTGGCACAACAACCCCAAGGCAGTCTGCCTACTGACAGATTTCGAAACATGAGACATCTTCTTTTTATGGGGTAGGGTTGTCAGCCCTATGGCCAATGCCATGTGAAATACGGACTTACAGTTTAAAGTGGATTCCGAACCACTACAAACATCCATGGCACCGCCAGGACTCGAACCTGAAACATGTGGTACTGAGTGCCAGAGTGCTAGCCCCTAAGTTATTCAGGACCTATCATATAATATAGCTGTTAAAATTGGGAAATGAAAATTCGGGAGATTATAGTGTGAATAGATTTCACGACAAAAAAAATTTATGAATGTATTTTGACATAAGGACTTGTAAGTTAAATAATAATTAAGCACATCTATAGTAAAAATTTACAAATTATAAGGAATAAAATATAAAGTAAAAATTGTTTTGGATCTTAGCAATATTAATATTTTTCTGAGTGAATACTTTTTAAAACAGACACATTTTCTCAAATAAAATTTTTGATAAATAATTAAAATGCATCTTTAATTATTTATAGTACTTATTTTTCTTGAATATATGAATATGAATAGGTTTAGCATAATTGCTATGCTATAATATGGAGCATGTAAATGCACAAAAATAAACAAGAAAAAAGAGTGGTAATGCAGTTTATTTTGATCTCATAAAAAAATCTTACAATTTAACAAATTGATAAAATGAATTTAAAATAAAAAAGGCTATGCTAATCTTTTTAGTATCTTATCCTATTTTAGAATTTATTTTAATTTATCATTTTTTTTCTATCGCATAATTACAGAATAAGATGATAGTCTTTTTAAAATTATAACTAAAAATCCAAATTACTTTGCTTTTCTACAACTCGTTACTTGCATCCGACTATTGAGTTGACATTAGGGTAAATATTATTTCCACATTTGCATTGAAGACTGAAATGGTGATGCATTTCAGTTTTTAGGTGGGAAAACGATTGGCATGGTTTTTTTTTCTGTCTACCTCATATGAGCCCTGACTCAATTATAAAATTTTCTTTTGTAAACCCCCAAACACCATTTCAAAGAGGAAATGTTAAACTTTCAGATATATTTTCATATTTATAATAGATCACTTCTTTATTTTTTCATTTGTGGTGGATTATTTTGTCATATCCTCAATAGAGATTTTTTTCAAAATTCTCCCTATTTCTTGTACAAAAATCACTTTTTATAAAATTTCCCTTATTTTTGATCAAATTTGTAACATTCATACAGAATTAGAGAATTCAGAAGAAGGGGATTAAATTAGTAAGTCTCCTGAATAGATCGCAAAAGTTGGCATGTATATCAGCATAAATGCTAATTATTTCAATAATATTCATTCTAAATGGGTTCTCCATGTCTTTGTGGATACAGGACAATGGTTTGGTTGATTATAGAGTCATTGGATCATTTATTTTGGAAGAAAAAAGGACAGATGTTCCTCTTCACTTTATTTAAAGAAGGCCACTTCAAAATTGTTAGGTTTGTACATGCTTTCTTTAACAATACAAGTTGCCATCATTAGGGTATGCTCTCTTGGCTTTTCTCATAAAAAATGAAAATAAAAGACAGTTAAAATTTAAGAAATTCACCAGGATGACACACTTTCCTATCGAAGGTGATGTCAACTCAGTGAAGATCCTTATTAAAGATTTCATGATCTGATTGTTAAATGAAAATATATATTATATGAGTAATGTTTATGCAGTCTTTAATTTTAAGATCAATAAAAAAAAATTTTTTCTTACAAGCAATTTTAAAAAATGATTACTTTTTTTGAAAACTGAAGTAATCAAAACACACCAATGAATTTATAAAACTGTGAACAATAGTATAGCATACTTGTGGATTGTGTCAATGATGGAGTTATACTGATCTTAAGTAAATTTATGATAGATTAATGTTATATAAAATATCTTCCTATAAATCAAACTAGTTTGAAATGTAATGTATAATCAAATAAGTTT
Source organism: Caerostris darwini (assembly GCA_021605075.1). Lineage (NCBI taxonomy): Eukaryota > Metazoa > Arthropoda > Arachnida > Araneae > Araneidae > Caerostris > Caerostris darwini. Next base: position 144,427 of record BPLQ01002857.1, on the reverse strand, counting down.
GAAATGTAATTATCAATTATAAGTAGATATTTTCTGAAGGATAAGGATATAGGCAATCATTTAGCAATACTAGTTTGTTAAAAAGTAAATTAAATTTTTTTTTTTTAATATTATTGTGTGGGAGAACATGTACCTTTAATTCCTCGTCACTAATTGTTTCTCCGAGTTCTTCAGCAACACGTTTTAAATTTTCAAAAGAAATTTTTCCTGTGTTATCATTATCAAATAACTGGAAAGCTTTCATTATTTCCTGATTAGCACCTTTGTCATTGATCTTTTCAGACATTAATTTGTAAAAATCATCATAGGCTATTTTCCCTGAAATTAACACATAAATAATGTTATTTGTAAGAAAGAAGATTAGAAAACAATATTCAAGTAATTAATACAAGATAATAAATTAAAACAATAAAAAAAATTATCATTATGATTTTATAACCATATCAACAAAACATAACTATCAATCTTAGAGAATAAAAATAAAATAAGAATGTCTTAGTTAAGTAATAAATTATTTTAATAAATAAAGACAAATAGAGATTGTTTAATATAAAATTCAGACATCTGTTTTATTAGAAATATATACTTTACAGTTTTTTTATTGCGGTAAATATTTGAAAGAATAATGAATTTTGATACATAACCTCAAAATTCAGGAAATTTGGTATCCATGATATGTTCAATGAATAAAATATGATATTTTTCAATTATTTCAAGGAAATCTTCTTCCAAAGTTGGGCTAGCCTATTTCTTTTTTAATTTTTTAACATAACTTTACAATCCAGTATATTAGTAACAGCACAAGACACTTTAAAAAAAATTGAATTCATATATTTCATTTTGTATTAGTCGTGTATAGTGTCATGCCAGTTGGTTACAAGCCTCTCTTCAGAAATTTTTTTATTTTTTATTTTGTGATAACTTTTGCCCTGGATTTAAAATATTTATAGATTTCTGGTTTCAAATGGTTACACTATTGCTTTTAAAAATATTTTAGCAGTTTAATAATAGTTAAAAACAGTGAAATTCTATTCTTTATTTTGTACATTAGTAAAAACAAGAATTTTTAACACAGAAACATATCAAAAAAAAATTTTTATAAGAAATACACTCAAATCAATATGTAATGGAATTATGTTTTACATAATTTATGATGTAAATATATGTCTGCAAAATATTTTATTATTGATAAAAAATAATCAAGGATGACAAACATAAAGTGGCTTCTTCTACTTCATAAATACTATACCTCTAATTTAAGAAAATTATATTTTAAATCGGAAAATATGACAATTTAAAAAATAACTAACTATTTACAAAATGCTAAAACTTAAAATAAGTTTTAGCAACTTTTACTTAAATTAAATTTAACAAAGTTACTTAAATGTATTTTACTTGTATCTTACTAAAGCAGAAATGATTTAAAAAATAATGCCTTATTCTACATAAAAATATGAAATCATAGAAGCTTTGACGCATATAACTTTATCTTTGTGATAAACATTATTTTTGATTATTTTATTATTCAGAAAAAAACCAATAGATTACCATTATTGTAAAATACATCATTTTAATGTATCAAACAATAAAATGACACTATAAAAAAAGAATCTATTAAATCTTAAAGTTAATCTTTGTTATAAAATAAAGAATTAATGTTCGAGAACATGAAACACTTATTTTTGATGCAAGAAAATGAATAAATTTAGTAAACGACATAAAAAAAATGTGGTTTTATAATGTAGAAAAGATGTATCTCTTTTAAAATGTTAGTTTATAATCTTATTTTTATATTACACTAAAATAATAAAATAAAAATTTTCATTTCAAAAATGCACAATAGATGTAAATGTATTTCGAAAAAAATACTGATTTTGAATAAAAGTTCCTCGTTACTTTATTAAAAAGTCTATGATAATGAATAAAGTAAGCTAAGTAAAAAAAAAATATTAGAGAACACAAAAAACTTCTTTGGTATGTATTAAATAAAGCATTTATTAACGACTAATAAACAAAAAATTAAGAAATGGTGCTTTATTAAAAAACAATATTAATTTTAATTAACTTTATTACCTTCTAAAACATTCCTTTATCACTATATGAAATAAATTAAAAAATGTTTTTTTTTAAATTTATTTTTGATTAAGAACACCCCATTTCTAACATTAATATTAATCATAATTCACTTTAATTCCTGCACATCATAGTACTAAACAAAGTAATTTAATTCCTACACATCCATTATTAAAAAAAAGGTTATATTGCAAACGAAACTACAACTTTCGCAAATTTTTTTATTTAAATAGAATTTTTTCATCTAAATAAACCTTGTTGATTTGCTTTTGTATTGAGTATATTTTACAAAGATAACAATATTTTCAATTTGGACTGTAAAAGTTAAAAAGTTCATAAAGTTAATTTAAAAAAATTACTTTTTAAATAAATCTTATTATATAAGCAATAAGCTAATTAAATACAAAAACATTTCCTTAAATGAAACATATGTAAAGTTTTTCATGAAAGTTAAAAATTACCAGTACTGTCTTTATCAATCTCTGATACCATTTTTTTAATCTCTTCCTTTTTTGGTTCAAAGCCCAGAGCTCTTAGAGCTACCTATAAGAATAATTCATATTTTAATTGTAAAGAACACAAATTATTATTGAATATATAATAAGAAATTTTTATTTAAAAAAATTTATCATAAAAGATTTTATAATTTTTTAATAAGAGATTTTATAATGTTAATAAGAGATTTTTCAAATTATAAAAACAAAACAATTAAACAAAAATATTATATGTAAGAAAATCAAATATGCATTACAAAGTGGAGTAAAACCCTAAAAGAAAGTAACTAAAATTTTGTTTGGTATTCATTGGTTATTATATCTTTATTTTATTATTATATACACAAAATTAGTATTAGAAATTCATGCAAAGTTTTCAATTCGAAATGTGGAAAATTCAAATAAAATTCTAACTGGAAATAATCAATATTAAATGGAGCACACACAAAAAAAAAAAAAAAAAAAAAAAAAAAAATTGTCACAAATTTTAACTTTTGATTTTAAATATCTTTCTTTTTTTTTTTCTCAGAATCAATGAAAAAAATATTTTTCAGAAATTGAAGATTATTTCATTAATTCTGAATATATCTGCTGCATGTAGCGTGAAATTTAAAAACAAATTAAATAAATATCATGCAAAGAAACCTTAAACCTAATTCCATAATCAAGCTCAACAAATTTGTTGCCCATTTTATTCCCTACCATTTGTTCAATATTATTGATTTAGGTCCAGGATATATATTTCTATACATCAAAATTAATTTAAAAATCGCCATGTAACACTTAGGGTTTATTTGATACTTTTTATTCATCTGCTATTCAGAAAAATTATTCTGTAAATCATGCTAATAAAGCAGACATTATAATGCTTTAGATATACAACAAATAATAAATATAATACATTATGATGGTAAATATAATAAAACACTTAACTTATTTCACAAGCCACTTTTATACAGAGAAATCTGATTACATATATGTATAATACTTGTTTTTGCTCTTCATAATTTCACAATCCAAATAACATTAATTTATCGTACTAGGTCCTATTAACCTTGATATTCACATTTTCTCATAACAGCTTTTTGTACTATTGTAAATAATCACTGCCTTAATATTTCTGTTAAGCATTTTTGTTTCTGTTAACTCTGTTAAACTCTTTGTTTCTTCATTTCCCACACTGACCACTCAACTTATGATTATTTGTTTTTAAAAACTATTTGCGCTGGATTTCAGTCATCTAATAATATTTGCACCCTTCGAACTTATCGCTTTTTGCTTTGTCCTCCCTCCTATGGTCTCCCAGAATTCGACTCCAACTCTTATAATTCTTTAAAAATGTTAATAAATTGAAGTAAAATGACACACGACTTATTTATCAGCAAAATCCGTTTGACTTTCCACTACATTTTACTTGACCTTTTGATGTTTGTGTATGTTGATAATTTTCAGTTTTGTTATTACAGCTTCTGCAGAATTCAGATTACGAATAAATTAATTAAAAAATTTTTCTGATTCTGATAACTTACACTCAAGAGCCAAAACATTATGACTACCCCTATATTTTGCAATGAACTCGCCTGGATGACATGGAAGGCACGTGATCAGGTGGAAGTGGTATTTAACTGCTAGTAAGTGGTGGTATTAATCCATGCCAAGGCGGGTTGAAGTTGTGTTGCGCGCCAAAGGTGGGTCAACTCGTTATTGACAGGTGGTCATAATGTTTTGTCTCTTGAGTGTATATTTTCAATGAAACTAACTAGAAAGCACTTTGATATTTATATATAATTAGTGCTATTTTCAAATTGATTGTATTTCAGATAAGTCTGGTTTATTTACTTATTTTTCCTTGTATTTTTATAGTATGTGCAAGTACATATATACATTGTGCACTGTGTGATTATAAAAACTCAGAACAAAACAATTACAAATATATACTTTGTGTAATTATTTATTACCTTCAAATCTCTGGTAGGAATAAAACCAGTCTCTTCAGAGTCAAATAGGTTGAAAGCATCTTTAATATCTTTTTTCTGTTCATCAGACAGTTCAATTTTAAGACTGGTTCTCTTTTTGGAAGTACTTACAGATGATTTTCTAGACGATGACTGAAAATAAAAATAATAATCAGAAATTATAAATATTTATATAAATTCATAAGATTTTCTAGCTATAATAGATATAACTTTAAATTGTAGAGTTATGGTAGTCTAATAACTTAACTTTCTAACATAATTATGTATTAATTAATTTAATAATTTCTAAATGTTTTAAATCATTTCAAAAGTATATATAATAATCTATAAAAAAAAAGAGCACACCCCATAATGATCTGATTAAAAAAATAACATTATCATGTTTTCCATGCTAGTTAATACAATTCATAATGTGTAGTGCATAAAATTAAGAACTTTAATGCAATTAAATAATGAGATTATATTTTCTTTTCTTAATTCCAAATTCATTTCTAAAATATTGATATATGTTTCAAGTCAGGGATAAGAGAAAAAAAAAATAATATCTTCATTTTAACTGACAACAATTATACAAGCCACTGCTCCAACAAGTTTTAATCTTTGAATTTTATCAACAATTGATATCTTAGTAGTGCTCATTTTATTGTGCATATCAGGAGACAGAAGAACATAGCACTATATAACCTCCGACTTTATGAAATTGTGTTGTTTCTGAATAAATATCAAAATGTGAATATAATTAAGTGCTACTGTTTTTAGAAAATAGACCATTTTAAAAATATGACTTTAAAACTTAAATTAATTTTAAAAATGTGATTTACATTTTTTTAAAAAAAAAACAATTTATCTGACTAGAGACAAAATATTTTACGCATCTTTATGTTCATATGTCTTTTTATTATAATTGCATCTTTTTTTCTTTTGTCGTTTACATTTTTTATTGATAAAAAGTTATTTGGAAAATTGGCATAGAAAAATAATTTAACAAATTTTTTCATTACTATAATAGACTTGAAGACAAGGAATTAAGATAATGGGAAAAAAAATATGGAATGATTACAACACATGCAAGTAGATATTGATAACTCATGATACAAACAAACAAAGAAAAATTTTATTTAGAATTTTTTTCTCTTTAAAGTTATATAAATCTTCACACATGAAGCCTTATTTTTAAATATATACTATTCAATTAACCCACTCCTAACAACAACAAAAAAAAAAAAAAAAAAAAAAAGATTTTGCATATATTTATGTCTAATTCTTAGATAGGAGTTTCAGTACTTAATTAATGCCCACTCAGCAAGCTATCTCTCTATCAGCTGTGTAAATTAAAATCAGAAAACAGAAACTATTAAAATATGTTAAGAAAAATTAAATTAACTCCTGATTATCTGACACTCAAAGAGTCAGGATAAGTCAGATCATTGAAACTGTCAGATAATGGGAAAGACATTTCCAGCAACATTTTTTTAAGCATGCAAATAATAAATTATAAGTAGAGAATTTATAAATAAAATTAATAACTTCTATCAGTAAAAAATATTTTAAGTACATAAATTATATAAATGTAGAAAATAATTAGCTTTTTTTTTTCATCATTTAATACACAAAATAGTAAAAAAGGCAAAATTACTTTGATATACATAAAATAGTAGAAAACAAAAGATAAAAGGAAAAATAAAAGGAATAAAAGGAGATAAAAGGAATGATGCAAAAATTATTGATTGTCATTAGGTTAATGGCAAGTATTGAATAACCAAAAGTAAATACAAGTATAAATCAAAAGAAAATCTTTAGAAAACAACCATGAAACAAGCAATAATTTAAATTTATATGAATAACAATTAAAATATTGTCAAATAATAATAGAACAGTTATAGTATTGTAGGATTATTATAAGTAAGTTGTTTTCTATATTTATCTGCACAAGCATGCACTTTCATTTATTGTTTCCTTTGATCAATTAATAAATTAATTTATAAATATTTAGTAATTAATATAGTTATTTAACAGAAATTAATGCAAAAAATTATATTCTTTGTGATTTGTTAAAAAAAATTTAAATGTTACAAGATTAAGTTACTCAAAGTTATCTTCTATATAATATATCTAATTTATTAGTGAAGTGAACTAACTAGACATCACAAATCGAGGCATGCAGTCTGCCACTTTTTTTCTTAATAGCCTGCCTAATCCTATGTCAATTTTACTTCAAAAAGTCATATGATTGATGACTTTTTGAAAGAATTACTGATTTTGATAAAAAATTTAACTATGAAACATAATCCAACTAGAATTTAATAAGAAAATAAACATTTAAAGAATAGAAAAAAAATATTTAATATATTATTCAAATTTATTACATAGCATGAGATAACTTGAGTGCAATCACACTATTTTTTTATTTGTTTATTTAAAATAAGATTGTGGATTACAAACATATTTCATTTTAAAATTGTATTCAATAATGCTAGATAATGCATCAAGATGTGAAAACTTATATAGATTGACATATATTTGTGGGCAAACATTTTCAAGGCATAAATATTAAAAAATTTATCAGTTAAGACCATTTGACTTGTCACTTTTAATTTTCATGTCAGCAAATTCCCAAACATATTAAATCAATATAATATTATGGACTTTTCCTATATCATATAAATTTTATGCTTTTTCTAATGTTTTTATTCTTCTTTAGATATGAATTTGCCTCTTTTAGTTATTGAAGATATTAGTTCTGACTAATTTACTTATCGTACTAAGTCACAGAATCTATATATATAAAAAAAGGTCTTCAGAGCTAGATAACAGATATGATCATATGCCGAAGCATATATACATTCACAAAAACACAGAAATTTTGTGGATAGTTTTTATAGAATGGAGGAATAAAAAAAAAAAGGAAAAATATTGTATTACAGAAGAAAAAAAAGTCACACAAGTTCACCTAAATATTGTATTCAGAATGAATAACATTACTGTGTCACCATAGAATTCATATACACACATGCATTATATATATATATATATATATACATTATAGTTTTATTAATTGAATCTGCTTGTGAATCTTTGAGATACTGTTATCAGTATAATAACAACAAAGACCCTTTAGGGATGAAATGGTTCATCATGAAATTATGATTTCTGTAAATAGAACACTGACAACTAAATGCAATATCATTTTAGAAACCATGGACTTGTCAAACTAAATCAAAATCTGGCTAGGCCCTTGCTGTTTTGCCAAACTAGACCAAAATCTGGACATGCATTCTATACAACAGGAAGGCAAAGCAAAGGAATGGATTGTTTCAAAATTAGTAGAAATAGTATGAATTAGTAAATAATCTAGCATTATATTCAGAAGTAGCAATATTAATGGAAATAGATTCACAATAAATTTTCAAAAGAAAATGGATTAGTGACAGATTTCCCAGTATATAGATTAAACATGATATGGAACTTAGCAAATTATACGATTACTAAACTCTTCCCTTGCGGCAGGTTTTGCTTATCAACTTTCTCATTTTATATTTAATTTAAACTTATTTTCACACAACATTCAATAATATTTTTTTAACCTTCTTAATACAGAAAATATTTTTCTTATATATTTCTTTTATAATAATATGTTGAAACAACAATAATTTAATGTATTTTTCTATTAATAGCATGTCAGTGATTGATCACTGGTACTAATACCAGTACTAAGAAACCTATTTCTCGAGCTGTTTATTTTAATATTCTCCAATGGCATGTATTTAATAACTACCAAAAATGTACCCTGTTGAAACTCGATGAATTTTAACATTTTTCAAAAAAGGAATTTTGTTACATAATATACATTTTCACTTAATTTTTATGTACACAAAATATATTTAATCTAAACATTATATGGAATTATTATCTTCTATGAGTAATTAATTAGATAATGTTGAAAATTAAGAAAATAAATATCAATTAAAAAAAAACACTAATAGCATACTAAACAAAGATTAGTATGAGATAACGATAAATCTTATTGCTTTTGAAACAAAATAAAATTAATTATTTTTAAAATTTCAACATATTGAAAATATTTATATTACATATATTTATTTTTTTAATTACAAAAGCCAATAATTCATTTCGAAGATCATTTGCCGCATTATATGTATAATTATTATTTATTCACGTCTTGTTTAATGTAACATCCAATATTTTTCAAAATTTGAAATAAAACTTTAATTAAATTTATTCCTATAACCAGAACTCGTAAGTATTCTCACCATATTTTATAACAAAACAGCAACAAGTGAAATAAAAACTATTAAATATGGACCGAAAAACAAATATGCGGCTTTCTAAGAAGTTGAGTAGATTAAAGCCTGCTTTAGACACTAAATAGAATTTATATTCTAACATTATTTAATTTTAATTCAAAAGAAAATATTTCAGGGACTGCAAATTTAATTTTGAGCTAAGAACAAAATAAGTTTCAAATTTTTAATTTAATTCAATAAAAATATAATAATTTTAAAATATGTAAAAAACTGGGATAAAAAAGAAAAAATGGCATGTAAAAAATGTAAAAAAACTGATCGTCAGAAAAAGTTTCCACAAATTATTCGAATTAAATGAAATAAAATATTTTTTGATATTAAAAACAGTTAAAAACAGGACATTTTCAATTTGTTCCTTACCAATACGTGAGATGTGATAAAGACGTTAAATGTTTCTTCTAATCAGTACCAGAAAATCCGAATAGGTATGATAAGTAGGAAGATACTATTGGGTGGTAAATATAATGGACCTGAGGGCCTAGTTACTAGCTCTCAGTGCCCCAGATTTCGTGTTCGAAACTCGGTGTTGCCATGGATGCTTATAAAGGTTCGGATTCCACTTTAAACTATAGGTCCCTGTCTCATATGACTGTAGAGCATGGGTATGAGAACAAAAAGAAATCCTCTCCTTTCTCGAAATCCTCCAGTAGGCAGACGGCCGTGGCCCCACCATTAAGAAAGCGTCTGTTGCGTATTCCATTTTACAACTTTTCGTTCTTTTATCTGCTGTAGCCTTTTGCTGTATTTACTCCTATGCACTTTAACGACCAAAAGGATTTTCTTTTTATCCCATTTATTTTTTTTGAAATTTTTTTTTGAAATTTTTTTTAACTTGTTGACCGAATTTTCGTATGAGTAGCAGATCATGCTGATCTTTTAAATTTTTCAAAAGGAAATATCGTTTTTAAGAAATCAACAAAATCCCATTTATTTTGTTATATTAAAATCTTCAAAAACCATTTCATCGAAGTGTCCAAATCCAGTTTCCATTTTTAGACCACTAATATAATTTAACTGCAAGTTAAAATTTAATTTATTGTCTGGCCTCTCTCTGATGATTGATATAGAGCCCAAACCTGATAATAAAATGAAATCAGAAATTACTCATTCACTGGATTGGAAGTTCCGTAATTTGGTTTACCGCTCTACGATCATTTTGTACAGACTTTGGACTAATTAGACCAGGGCCTACAATTTAAAGTGGATTCCGAACCACTAGCAAAAATCCATGCCACGGCCTGGGTTTGAACCTGAAGCCTGTAGTACCAACGTCCACACCGCTAGCCAATTAGCTATCGAAAGTTTCGTGGAGTGCCAGTTTTTAAATTCATTCATTGAAATAGATTCATGCAAAACCTTTAACAACCATTTCATCAAAGTGTCCAAATTTAGTTTTCAATTTTTAGACCCCTAACATAATTTACCTGGGGGCCTGAATGGCCGAGTGGCTGGAGCTCTTTCGCACGGTACCGCAGGTTTCGGGTTAGAGTGCCATGGATGTTTGTAGTGGTTTAGAACCCACTTTAAACCGTAGGTCCCGGTCTAATATGATCATAGAGCTTGTGGATGTAGTATTACTCGTATCCGTAGCATATCTTCAAGCTACACTTACCCCCTGGGTAGTGCTAAATGAGTAACAACAGTGCAGCATTTACTTATGGCATAAAGAGTAACTGTCTCTGTATTGCCAGCTGAATTAGAGATACAACAACAACGAATTTAGTTTGTTGCCTGCCCACTGTTTGATGAATCGATATAAAGACCAAACCTGAATCGGAAACTGTTCATTCTGAGGATTGGAAATTTCGTGGTTTGATTTGTCGCTCTCCGGTTATTTTGTGCCCACTTAAGGCTAATTAGACCGGGACAAACATTTTAAAGTGTATTCCGAACCACTCACAAACATCCCTGCCATGGCCAGAATTCGAATCGGCCTGTGGTACCAACGACCAGAGCACTAGCCATTTGACCATCAGAAGTCAGTTTTTAAATTCGTTCGTTAATACAGATTTATCTGCTGTGTTAAAATATTTAACCACCATTCCATTGAAGTGCCAAATTCAGTTTTCACTTTTAGTCCATTCAGACAATTCAGGTTATTGCCCGGCCACTGTTTGATGAATCTATATAGAGGCCACACTTGATAATAAAATTAAATCGTAAATTGTTCATTCAGTGGTTTGGAAGTTACGTGGAGTGTCAGTTTTTAAATTTGTTCGATTGCTATGAGGCGGATAATATAAATGACAGTTATGGGGCGAATAATATAAGTGATGGCTGTGATGCGGATAATATAATTGCTGCTATGATGCGGATAATATAACTGACTACTATGATGCGGATAATATAATGGACTGCTATGATGCGCATAATACAACACATGGCTGTGATGCGAATAATATAATTGACTGCTATGATGCGGATAATGTAACTGACTGTTATGATGTAGATAATACTATATAACTGACTGCTATGATGCGGATAATACTATATAACTGACTGCTATGATGCGGATAATACTATATAACTGACTGCTATGATGCGAATAATACTATATAACTGACTGCTATGACGCGAATAATACTATATAACTGACTGCTATGATGCGGATAATATAACTTATTGTTATGATGCAGATAATATAACTGACTATGATACAGATGATATAACTGACTAGGATACAGATAATATAACTGACAATGATACAGATAATATAACTGACTATGATACAGATAATATAACTGACTATGATACAGATAATATAACTGACTATGATACAGATAATATAACTGACTATGATACAGATAATATAACTGACTATGATACAGATAATATAACTGACTATGATACAGATAATATAACTGACTATGATACAGATAATATAACTGACTGCTATGATGTGCACAATACAACTGATGGTTATGATGCGGATAATATAAGGGACTGCTATGATGCGGATAATGCAACTGATGGCTATGAGGCGAAGAATATAACTGATTGCTATGAGGCGAAGAATATAACTGACTGCTATGAGGCGAATAATATAACTGACTGTTATGAGGCGAATAATATAGCTGACTGTTATGAGGCGAATAATATAATGGACTAGTATGATGCGCATAATATAACTGATGGCTATGATGCGGATAATATAATTAACTGCTGGGCAGTATGTTTATGTTCCGCTTTGTATGAAGATTGATAAGAGAAATCATTTTCGGGCTTTAGTTAAGGATTCTTGACGTATGCGTAAGTACTTTTTCTTCTTTTTTTCTTTCTTGTTCTTATTTTTTTTTAAGTATATTTCTAATAATCGTTTGCAAGCCAATCTAGATGAAGTTATACAATATCTGTTCCTTGACAAATGTTTAAATTGAATTTTGTAGGTTAAATTTACTTCTGTAAGTAAATTTAACCTACACAAATATTCAGAGTTCAAAACAAATATTTTTTTTTCACATTATTTCGCGATAGTTGTTGTATTTGTGTCTCGGGACAAGGTTCTTTATGAAGGGGATCGGGGATTTAATTTTCTAATTTCATAATTTTGTAACTTCTTATGCAAAAAAAACTAGCGCTGTCCAATGTTTTTTTTCCAGTATTTGGAAATAATGCATTCCATGCAATGTAGTACCTAAAATGGAAAGGGCCTGCCATGCAATGGAGTACTTAAAATGGGGAGGGACTGCCATGGAATGGAGTACGTAAAGGGGATGGACTGCCATGCAATTTAATACTTAAAATGGAGAGGGATTGCCGTGAAATGTGGTACTTAAAATGGGGAGGGACTGCCATGAAATGTGGTACTTAAAATGGGGAGGGACTGCCATGCAATATAATGTTTACATCAGATAGAGTTGAGAGCATACTATTAGATTCAAAAGTGTATTTTCTTGTTCAAAAGCTAATTTTACTAAAGACACAATTCACGGTATAACTGGAAATTTAATGCGTGATTATTATTGTGGAACATTTGTATTTTAAAAATAGATGAAATACCCAGTTTTTTTCCTAATCCTCGGTGTCCTGCTGTGCGGAACAGGGACATCCCATGAATAGATATTCATTGATGGAAGGCAACGAGCAGCTTCTGTTGTGATGGAACACCCGTAGGTAGAAGTATGACTTACCTCCGAGTTGCTGAAGGAGGGCAGTGTTTTCCGGAAAGACTTTTATGAGGAACTACCCTGCATTTGATTATCATATGGGACAAAACCCGGAAAACTCACTAGGTAGTCCTACTAACGAGGCAAGAGGCTGAACATCCCAAATGTCATCGAGTCTTCTCGTTTTTGAAACTGAGTTTTTTCTTGACACCATGAATGACCACATTATGAATTCTCAGTAGAAAACTACAATGTCTTTATTATAAACCGTGATTTTCTACTGACAATTTTTTATTTGGTGTCAAGAAAAAAACTGGGTATTTCAGTATTTTAGTTGATAAAAAAAATATTGAAATATAAGCATATTTTTATATACTTATAAAATTAAGTTTGCCATTTCTATAGAATATTCTAATTTAGAAGTACTTGCAACAACCATTGAGATCTTCTCCAAACGTTATTTGTCTAAAATATAAATTTGTCTAAATTATAAATTTATTTGTTTCAAGTAAATAAAAAAATGTTCTTTATATATTTTTTTTTAATGTATGTCATTGGATATCTGATTTAATGCATAGTTAACCAAAACTAATTTTGTATGAAGAATATTTAATAATGTTCACTTTTAAAAAAGGAGGATAAACGAAATGTAATTTTTTATATCGTTTCGAGAAAAATTGGGTATAGTCGTTTTAAAAGACAAAATTTCATATAAGACAACGTTACTTTAAAATTTTTTGATCATTGGCTTGAATTTGATTATGTGCTTTGAGATTTTCACTAGATTAAGTGGCTTTATCCCAATTTAACAAATTGTTCTTAAGAAGAAACAAGATAAAATGAAAAAAAGTAAGAAAAATAGAGATCCTCAAATCAGCAAAATTTGACAGTTTCCGAAGGCAGTAAATGAAAAGCACCGAAAAAATATTATTGCGCTTTCCCTAAAAAAGATAAAGTTAACACAAGAACACTATGTAGTTTTTCATCGTGTGTCATAACAAATAATCAGAAAAAAGATAACATTTTGAACCCAAAGCGTTTTACAATTTTTTCTTAGTGTGTCATATTTAATGCATTGCAATAAGCCGCCTACATTTTATTACATTTTAATCGCATCGGAGAAGTTAAACTAAATCTATTGAGTCTAACTGTAGAAGAATAAGCCTTTGTGTGAAATCGCGAAAGTAATAGATCTCGATTAGTTGAATTTGTTTAATGCTAATTAAATGAAGCAGATCCAATATATTCTTTTTGACCATTGTTCCTCTGTGTTTTTAGTTGTCTTTTTTGATTATAGATATTTTAGTGGGAAATCCAATTTAAGACCATTGTGTTTGAAGCGGATTTCGCTAAACAATCTGCTTATTTATTTTCGGTTATACCTAAGTGGCCTTGAATCCATACGAAATCCATAAAAACTCTGCTAAATTCTAATAAAAAAGCCATCCTATAACACTAGGAGATTATTAAAACACACCTTAAGTTAATTGAAAAATTTTATATAAAATTCTGTTGGATTCTAGGACATACGGGTATCCTCATAAATGAAAAAACAGATACAGCAGCAAAAAATTCTTTCGTACAAATTAATTCTCAAATAGGGCCTGACTAGCAGAATGTCATGCGCTCGGTACCACAGGTTTCGGGTTCGAGTCTCGGAGGTGCCATGGATGTTTGTAGTGGTTCGGAATCCACTTTAAACAGTAGGTCCCGGTCTGTTTAGCCTAACGTGCGCACAAGATGACCGTAGAGCGACAAACCAAACCAATCTAATATGATCCTAGAGCGTTGTCTTGAGGTTTAGTCAGTCTTCAGCTCTCATGGTTCTTCACTAAAAGTGAAGCTGCATACTACCCTTAGTCATGGACGTCGCCTGCGACGCGGTCTTTTGGACCTGATGTAGGCATTCCTAAATCAGGGGGATTAGTAACAACAAAATTTTCAAGTACAGTTTGAAGACGCAAATAAACATGAAGACTGCAATTGCCTCCTCTTGTCAGAAATCCTAGGATCAGAAAATGAATAATAAACTATTTTATAAAACTGACCATCACAGGCTTTCTAGATCGCTTATTTTACCCATAGACATCTCCTTCGAGAAGGACCGCTACCTCATAGCTCAAAATGAAATATTGCTTTATCTATTAAACACATTTTATCAATGTACTCGGTTTAAACGACTAAGAAATCTTCGATTTAATGCTACTAACCTTTCATTAATATCCTGGGAGCAGGGCGGGAATTAGATGAAAAGAAGCCATAGGCTATTCCACTTATGAGGACCTTTCACCTCCCATTTTTAAGTTTGTAAATTATATGAGAGATAATAAAATACATTATTACTGTGATATATACCAATATGCTAAATGAAACATGTTGTGAATGGTACTAATCTTTATAAAAAAATGTGACACGGATAATAAATAAGAGTCGAGAACACTTATTTGGACATTTATTCTCAGCACCCTATATAGTACTTGTAACAATAACTAATCAAACATAGCACACAACATTTACAAAGAAACAAAATTTAAATCATAAAAATCTTTGACTACGAAAATAAAATATGCAATAAAAATTATCATATTTTCTATCAAATTAAATTAAATGTATTCAATACATTGAAGATTAAAGCAAATTCAATTCAGATAAATTTATTTCATAATAATTCGCATTTAAAGTTTAACAATTTAAATGTAGGCCCCTCTTGATCTTGAGGCCCTAGGCTGAAGCCTAGTTAGATTATAGGAAAATCCGGCTCTGATAGGGTACCGTTCAAAAGAGAATGATAAAAAAACCATCTCAGAGATTCAAGAGACTTAATAAGTGTATATCGATATATGATTGATTTAAGTAAATATTATTTTTGAAAGTTTTCCAATAGATAAGTATTTTTGAAAGCGGAAAAATATACAGTGGCAGATTTATAAAATCTTGCTCTAATTTTTTCACAGATAAAATATCTTCAGATCTTTCAAATTTAAGTATAAAAATGGATATTTTCCAAAATTTCTGAATTGAAGCGATTTTTATTATAAACTTGGGCAACAGAATTTTTACTTCTCTTGTAAGAATTCCTCAGTATAAAAAATTAATAGTTTAAAAAAACTAAAAACACGCTTTTAGAGTTAATCTATCTAAAAAGTAAAAAATAGTTAACATAAGAATAAAGTGACTGACGAGAAAATGAATGTCACTGTTCTAAAAGCGTGGGGTGCTCGATATCAATGGTTATAATTTTTCACTAGTTCATTCCGAAATGCAGAGTTAGTTTAAAAATGTCATACAAAGCACCCTCACGCTTTTAGAACAGTGACATTCATTTTCTCGTCAGTGATTTTATTCTTATGTTAACTATTTTTTACTTTTTAGATAGATTAACTCTAAAAGCGTGTTTTTTAGTTTTTTTAAACTATTAATTTATTTTTTACTTTTTAGTTTGATTAACTCTAAAAGCGTGTTTTTTTAAATTATAATTTAGGAAATTCAGGAAATTCAGGAAAAACATCTCCTGCTTGAGAACAATTAAAGCAGAAGATCGAAAAAGCTAAAGCTATTGGTACAATTAGGAGTCCGTTGACGATGCCAAAAATAAAAAGGTTAAAGTTAAAATGAGAATTTTAAGATAAAAGTAAAATAAAACAAAAGGAATTAAGATTAAACAAAATAATTATACAAAATAGGTAGGGTTTGATCAGTTGACTGACTCGCCAGTAGATGGCGCCATCAGTCCCAAAATCGAGTCCATAGAGGCAGTTACAAACATACAGGTGAAGCTAATAAAAGCGTATTAAAAACAGATAAATTCTAAAATTTAATTAAAAATTAATTAATTATTATAAATTCTAAACATTTTGAATTCAATTTATTTTAATTTTTAATATTATTGGTAAAAAAGTGACCCGGAATATTTTTTCTTTTGGGCAAGAACAATACCTTTAATGATGTGAAACACTCTCATCTTTTCTTATTAATTAAAATAATTCACTATCTGTGAAATGTATGGAATTTTTATACTGAAATATTAGAAATCTGATAGAAATATTTATTAAAATAAATTATGCAAAAAAACTTATATGGGAATTGTAATCCAAAAAACACTTCTGTTGCATATGCCTTTTTAATTGTATTTTAGGGAAATAAACAATTTCGAAATCGTAACTAATGAAACAGTTTGCAACATTAATATTTGTTAGCAACATTTGTTTATGAATGTATTTTTTTTTTTTATTTATTGTGTAAGTATTTTATGGTATTTTGTCTCCTGTATTTTATTTGACAAATTCTGCAACCACATATAAATTAAATTTTATAGCCTCAATTCCTTTTTTTATATTTTGTATACCTTTGTATTATTTTAAAAAAATTGTTAATCGTTTCTCACAATATATATAATAACAACTTGATAATTAATAAAAACAGATTCATTGCTTTAGATGTGATTAAATATACTTTTATTGAAATTGCAATTGTACATTCGCTGAAATATTGTATAACATTTTATGTAACATTTTCTTTATGCTATTCAAGAACTATAAAGTATTCAATTGTTCATTTTAAGCTCTCATTGTAACATTCTAAATTGTTTTACACTAAGGCAATATCATGATAGCTTAGTAACTGTAAACTGTTTCAGTATTACTTTTGTTATGCAAAGATCCTACTTAAGATTTCTTTAAAAAAAATTTTTTTTTCCCTACAACCATAATCCAAATTAAAAAAAAAAAAATGCAGAAGAAACTGCAATTAAAATGACACTTTTACCAGCTTTGTATTTAAATAGGACAATGTTGTAAGGATTTTTTTCGAACTGTACTGTAATATATGACAATCTTGCTTTTTTTTAATCTTCTGATATGAATGGAATTCCAATCAAAACTGATTGGTAAAGGTTATACTACATTGAATAAGATATATATATATATATATATGTGGATCTTGATATTTCAGAATTCTATAATTTATAGTTTTTTTTTGTATTTATTCATTTATAAAAATTAAAATTTTAATTTGTAACATCTTTACAGAATATTAAAAAGCAAACACTATCAAATTTACTGCTGCTATTCATAAAAAATATATAAATGGTCATTGACATGAATAATAATTTGTTTCAGAATTCATTTTCATTTATATGTATTTTAATGATTCAGTTGTATCTAAAATGATGAAATTGCCCTTTTTTAAATATGCTTCAAACTTTTTATGTATTTAACTTATTATTGATTTAATTAATGCAAATTTTGGTTTTGCAGTTAAATTTTCATTAATATTGCTAGCTATTTTCACTTTCTGTTTAATGCCTTTCTTCATGATTGTCAAAATGATTTTTCCTGCATATAATATGAATATGCTTGTATACACAAAGGAAAAAGGAGGTTAATGTGGACAGCTTTTATAAATTAGATAAAACAAATATAATGTTTTATATAATATTCCTCAGATTTATATATTTTTTAATTTACAACTTGAACATTTATTTATATGTAAAACTTATGATTTTTGAAGGAACAGGAAAGATTATTTTTGCTGTGTTAAATGTCATCATTTGTAAGGTACCATTTTTATGTTCTTGGAAATTTGAGATGAGAATGTGAAATTTTAATATTGATGAGATTTTTTTTTTACATTCTTAAACACTGATTTTGTGTAATTTTTTTTAGCTAGTACACTTTTCTAGTCTCATTTGACTCATTATAATTGAGTTTTCCTATGTAAATATTTTCAACTTTTCTGTATAGGACAATTCTCTGAAAAATAAGTTTTATAGTCCATAATAGGCAATGAAGTTGTCTGTTGATTGTGGTTACGTGTTCATCGTTTGTATGTTGGAATTTACACTAACTATACTTTAAATTTGGACAGAGCCCATGAATGGGATTTCCATTACTGGGTAGTAAATGCATAAATACTACTTAAACAGTCTGTTGCATATCTTGTTAAAAGCCAACATTTTGTATTTTTAGAACATTATATATCTTTATTTTAAGAATGATGCTGTTGACCAATTTTATTTTTATAACATATTTTATATTGTTTAATTTTTTTATCGATATATTAGGTCTAAGATAACTCGCATAACTTTTTTGCATTTAAAATGTATCACTGTAAATGTATGTTGTCACTTTTGCCTGCTTTGTATTTAAATTTGACAATGTTGTAAGGATTGTTTTGAACTGTACTATAATACATGACAATCTCTGGTTTTTTTTTTATCTTCTGATATGAATGTGATTCATATTAAATCTCATTAGTAAAGGTTATATTATGTTGAATAAAACATATATTTAGTTATCTAGATATTTCAGAATTTTAAAATTTTTGGTTCTAATCAAAACTGATTGATAAAGGTTATACTATCCCTGGCACTTGTGACTGTAATATCGATATCTTCATGCTTTATTTAATTCTGTGCCTAGTATCTTCATGTCTCAAATACTTATGTAAAAATTTCTTTCACCTCAGTAATTTTCATAACTTCACTGTAATTAGCAATACATGTATCAGCATGCAAGACTTTATTATTTGTAGAATTCTGACTTAAGTATTTTTATTATCGCTTTTACACTGTCATCACCATGTCATTGTGTTTCTATAATGTACCATCAGATATGACATACAAATCTTTGCTGGTGGCAGTGGTAATTTAATCTTCAGCCACTTTTTTCCCTTTTCTACACAAACATTTTCTGATGCAAAAGATAAAAGTCAACGCAAGATGAAAATTTTATAAGTGGAATTAGTAGGTTTATAATGCTGCAAAATATCTTCCCTGATGTATAACTTTTGTCTGTATCACAGACAACATAAATAAATCCTTGTGCCATATTTATTTACAATAGAATCATTATCAATTTTTTGGGAACTATACAATTCAACTGTTTTTTCATGATTATTTCAGGCAAGTGGAAATTCTGAAGCAAGTCTTATGTATTCATAAGTCATTTATGTGACATAAATGTTCTTGCTTACAGTACTTGCATAATTTCCCTTCAGTGTGCCTTGCAACGTAGAGCTTGCAAGTGACATTATATCACTATTTTCTTTGTACTCATCACATTGTGTAGGCCTAGACTAGAGCTTGCTTTTATTATCCATTACTGTAGCATCATTTGATTCCAATACCTCATCTGCAATCTGATTCATATTTTTTTTTGCTGGTTAATACTGGCTCTTGTACTTTTGTCATCTTAATAAAATGGTTTTTTTCAATTTAAGAACAATAATAATTTAATTACCTTGATAATATACAGGAAATAATACTGCAATCTAATTAAATAACAATTTCGTACCAGAAAAATTTAAACAAAAATTTAGAATTTATGCAAAAACAATTAAAACAATCACATTTAACTTTTGTTGTTGCAATTAAAGAAAAGAATATATAATGTTAATTTTTTCGTGCATTTAATGCCATTAGTATGATTTGTTTATTCTAGAGGGACCATTTAAATGTCACATCAGCTGTAAAGCAGTTAAAGATAGCTGACCAACACTTCCTACCAAGTTTGTTAGACTTGTGATTAATTAACTAGTGATACATTAGAAAGGAACGTTTTGATCTAATGCAACAATAATTTTTTTACTTGATTCTTCACTTTTCTTATTCTATTAAAATTTTTTAGAGAATATTGAAAATTGTAAAAGCTACCTTATTTATTAGTTGTTGGCATTCACAAAATTAATTATGAGTGTATAATAAGTGATAATTTGTTCAAAGATTAATTTTTCATTTTTATATATTTCAATAATTGGGATTGCCCTTAAAATTAATGAAATTGCCCCCTTTTTTGATATCCTCTAAACTTTTCAACATTTTGTTATAAAAAAAATCAGAAAAAAGGAAATTTCTTTTATTATGCAGTTTTTATAATTTAGATTGTTATTTTGCCACATAATGTTTAATGACTTTATTCTACATTTGCTAGTTTTTTTTGTGCATATAATCTGAATGTATCTGCACATATATTTTCCATATAATTGCAATGGAATTGGTACAAGCAAATTTGACATGTGTCGCACAATAATTTGTAAGAATATCTAAAAATAATATTAATTTTATTTATAGTACATGCATCAAGTGATAGAAGCAAGGGAGAAGCTACTCATTTTTGTTTGTTTATTTTTAATTAGAAATCCTTTTTCTGCCCTCATTATGCTCTTCTATTCATTATATTAATTTAATGAAAACTTTCTAAGTTAAGCATGGCTTTGTCTAATTGACCACAGCATTTTTCTTTTAAAAACTATTGTAATTTATACTTTCATGCCACATTTCTATAGTAATTAATCTGGAATCTTGCCCGAAACACACAGCTTATTGTTAGGATTATATTTGTAACATAAAATAATTTTCCAAGTTTTTGAATCTTATAATTTATAACAAATGAATCTTCAATTCTTTGAATGCAAATGTATTAAGATCACTTAATGAATCAACATGGCTAAAATGCTGGTTCTTTACCAAATTGCTATATTTTGTATGTTTTTTTCAATTAAAAATGATATTAAATTGTGCATGAGGTAAAATACTATTCTAAACATTGGCTTTTGAATAGATATGAGGAATAAACATTTTTTGTGGCTATATCTCTTGTTCTAGTTCTATAGTATGGAAAAAAGAAAGCTAATTTACATGGAGGATTACTCCACAGAAAGGTTACTGAAAACCTTCACATTTGTTATCTTTTTACAACTATGTTAGCTGGATTTCCCATGCATGGAATCAATTAATTAAATTCATTTCCTTATAACTTTAACATTTCTTTTTGATATTCAATTATTAGATACAAAATCTCATTTAGAGAAGGAAAGATTCAGACTTGTAACTTGTATAATAAAATTGGGCTATAATTTTATTTCTAATAACAATCATTTTTGATAATTCCATAAAATTAAGTATTGTTATTCAAATCTTAAGCAGTAGCAACACGACGATTCACTTGAGAAACGTTGTTGGCAGTTTTATTTAATATTGTTAGCATTTAATTATTCATTATTATTGGCATTTTTAATAATTGTTTTTTGATTGGGGATCTTGCCAATCTCCCTTTTCAATGAGCCTTCGTCTTACTGTCGATGAATCCACATTAGCACAAGCAGCCAATGATTCTCTCTGCAGATCTTTACTTGTCTAGCGAGGATTGGTTTGGTTTGTCGCTCTAAGGTAATTTTTTGCCCAGACTGGGACTTAGATTGTCTTGCGAGGATTGGTTTGGTTTGTCGCTCTAAGGTGATTTTTTGCACGGACTGGGACTTGATTGTCTTGCGAGGATTGGTTTGGTTTGTCGCTCTGCAGGTAATTTTTTGCGAGGATTAGTTTGGTTTGTCGCTCTGCACGGACTGGGACTTGGATTGTCTTGCGAGTTTGATTGGTTTGGTTTGACGCTCTAAGGTAATTTTTGTACGGACTGGGACTTAGGTCTTGCGACTTGGTTTGTCGCTCGAAGGTAATTTTTTGCACGGACTGGGATTTACAGTTTGTCTTGCGAGGATTGGTTTGGTTTGTCGCTCTAAGGTAATTTTTTGCACGGCTGGGACTTAGATTGCCTTGCGAGGATTGGTTTGGTTTGTCGCTCTAAGGTAATTTTTGCACGGACTGGGACTTAGATTGTCTTGTGAGGATCGGTTTGGTTTGTCGCTCGAAGGTAATTTTAAAAAACTGCCGTTGTTTGGCGCAGCAGGGCCAAATCTGGCCCTTGTGTCATAAAAACCCAACCAAACTTATTTTGATGGAAAGTACTTTACTTATTTTGCTAGATATTACTTATTTGATGGAAAATCCAGTGTTTCCAGGATTGGGCCTGATGGCCGAGTGGCTAGGGTTCTGGCGCTCTGTCCCACAGGTATAGGGGTTGAATCCCGGCGGCATGAATGTTTGTAATGGTTCTGAATCCACTTTAAGCCGTATATCCCGGTCTCATAAGACCGTAGAGCGCCACAGAAAGGAATCAGACTTCTCACCCACATAATTCTCGATCTGTAAAGGAGCAATTCAGCTCTAGGCACAGTGGTGTGGTATTGTAGTAGTAGGAGTTTTATAAACCTGGAAACACTACAACTGCTACAGTAATATTCCTCATCATTATTGTGGTATGCCGACTTAAAGTAGCAGTTTTAGTAATTTTCCTGGGAATTATATCCATTTTTTTCATACACGTGAGAACAAGACAACTCGGACAATTGACCGCTTCTTACGGCAGCTGCACGCAACTGACGCGAAAGTGCTCTACGTGTTTTGACATGAACAACATGTCAAAACATGTTGTTCATGTCCACAAGTTCATGTTGCTCAGCATTGTTTTCTGTAAAAATTGGAATTATAGAGTTACTACAAAGACTTGCCAAAGGTTGAACTTCATATATATTTGCAAATCTGTAAAGCTTAAAAAGTTTGGAAAATGATGTGGTATCCATCGGTACTGTATAAAGTTTAGAAATTCTGAGAAAGTTTCAAAATCAACTTCAGGTAAGGTGACTTTCTTCGTATGTTTTTCCCACATTGGATTTTCCAACATTCTTTTAAAAACTATAGAATCTTCTAATAATTTAGAACCAAGAGTCTCTTCGCCATGGTAACATGTGGTCAAAACAGTTTAAACTAGTCAAGGACAACTCCTTCTGTAACAGAATGTAGCTCAAATCTGAAATCTATGTAAAAGGGCGAATATTAAGAAAACTGAAGCTTGTCCCAATTAATTTTCACAGTATTGTATCTATTAGTAGCTTCGACATTAAAATATTCTATTATAAATTTTGTCACGTTGGGCCTGAATGTCCGAGTGGCTAGCTTTCTGGCGCTCGGTACCACAGGGTTTTGGGTTCGAGTCCCGGCCGTGCCATGGATGTTTGTAGTGTTTCTGAATCCACTTTAAACCATAGGTCCCGGTCTAATAGGATCATAGAGCGCATTGAGGGGGCATTGTTACTCCGCATCCGTAGCTTATCTTCAAGCTACACACACATCCTGGTTAGTGCTAAGTGAGTAACGTCGGTGCAGAGCTGGCCTTAAGACTAGCATCTGGGATGTTTAAGTGTTTCTGAGCTGTATTGGAAAAAAAATTTTTTTTTGTCAAGTTTGTCACACTAAAAATACGTTCTACATAGACAGAAACCTTTAAGTTCATATTCATCAAACTGCACAAATCTTCACAAATTGTGAAGATTTGTGCAGTGAAGATTTGTTTGTGGTATTTAGCTATTAGTTTTTGGCTATTATTTAGTCTTTTTTTTTTTATGTTTTTGGGTCTTTAACAACAATAGATTTCCATCGGTTCGAAAAACTATGCAAATAATGTCTTCGAATAAAGAAACGTTTTTACAAATTTTCTGGATTAGAAATATTACTGAATTTCTTTTTTTTTATTATTATTTCACAAAACTTCGCTATATACTTCTAGTATTTTTGCATTTTTATATATACTAATTACTCAATGCTTTACAGGAAAATATTACAATAGAGTTAATTTAATGGGAATTTAGTGACTTTGGAAAACTTTTCATGTGGTTTTAATGCTGAAAACAAATTACCATCTATTAATTAACTATTACTCTTCTGAGATCACTTGCATTAGTTTCCTTAATACTAGTAACATATTCCAAACTCAATTTAATTTCAATTATTAAAAGGTGGCCTTTATGTATAAGGAGATTCCCTATTATTATTATTTTTTATAGTTCTGGTTTTTACCCCTTATTTAGAATTAAAAGAATGACGAGTTATTGGTACACTCTATACTCAATAGAGGCCACAGGTACATGTTTATAAATATTTTAATATCATAAAAATAGATGTGCGCTGAAAATAGCTTGTGTGAAATAAACTTTTAACCATTCTTCCATGATTTCCTAATAAAAAGAAGTTAGGATTGAGGAAGTTATGATTGCCTTGTGGTGCCATCTAGTGGTTAAAATTAAAAATATTTATTTTGTGTACTTAAAATGTTATTCATCAACTGATATATAATTTTCGTTTTCTGAAAAGTGAAAAAAAAAAAAAAAAAAAATTTGAAAAAATAATGAACTATAATAAAAAATGTTGATTTTTATTAAATAAAAATTGTCAAATTTATCATTATTTTTAATACAAGATGTTGTCTACATAATGATAATTTTCAATAAATCATTTAATTGAAACAAAACAAAACATCTTCAAAAACTGCTCTAAATACTATTTCTTCAAAAATAAGAATACAAATATATAGGTTATAAAATACACATGTTTACTTAAATTTACAATGAACGATAGTAGACATTTACAAAAAAAATTAAGTAAAGTTATTAAGAAGAGCTCTAAGATATTCAATATATTATAAACTCTGAGAATATTGTATAATAGAGAAAAGTGAATCTGCAGTGATAGATTACGAGTGCAATGTAACAGGCTCTCTTTGATGCAATCTGACTAACGCTGAATCTACTACATTCTAATATTTAATCACAACAAGTTTTATTCGTTTGAAAGTAAATCAATTAAAATTTTCTTTCGATTTTCAATTTTGTGCTAAATGTTAATTTTGTGGTAACGTTAAATGTCGATGATATTGTGCGTATAGTCCTCGCTAGCTTACGGGAACGCTTTGACTTGAATTCATTGGTGATGTTGTAATCACTGTCTTCAGAAACGAGAAAACTGGTCGGGAAATTTGATAGCACGTATAAATATTTCTCACCGGCAATCATGCGATTTGATGGAAGTTTTCCTAGCTTTCTATTCTTACGATATATTAATTCGGGGTAGTTAATCCTAAAAGTTCCTCTAGTAGGTATGGCCTCCTTTTTGGTTGGGGTATTCATGGTATACATACGTGGAATACAAGATTCCCCCTTCCCCATGTACAACCATTTTGAGGTTAATATGTTTGAGCCATTAACATCTTTTATTCCTTCCAACGCATTAGCAATTGAATAACTTACAGACCTCTTCCATCCTTTGTTGTTGCTTATACCTTTGATTTAGAATCCTAAACCAAGTCCAGTAGATCATGCTGCATCAATAGATCGTAAAAGTCCTCCCCTCATTCAACAGTTGCCTCACAGAGGCACTAGTACAATTCGATGAGATGAGAGGGAGACGCGATAGCCGAACAATGGCAAAGGGTATATGTCTCCAAAGGTCAAACTCTTAGTGTGGCCAGCAATTTAACTAAAACTATGTCAAACTGCGATAATTTTTGCATTAAATTAAACATATAAACTCCTTTTGAAATGCTTAAACCTTCAAGGTCCACAATCCGAAAGGATTACCCCTGGTGCCATCTGGTGGACTCTATTCTCACTAGGGACAAGAAATTTTACCGTTGCAACGGCCAAGTCATTTATGACGCAGTCAAAGCGAGGATTGAAATCAAAAACCTTCTTAACGAATTCCAAAAATGTTAAGCGGGGTCACCTTCGTAGGACTCCACAAGAAACAAAGCAAAGGATCTCTCCGAGAAATTTGAAAACAGATTCATCAGGGTAAACCTGAAAGTCAAGCAAATCCCAGAACACATGAGTGTTCTGGTAGAAATTTTCTCCTCATTCGGCCTTAAAACATCAGATTTGGAAGATGTTGAACCAAAACCAACAGAAAATATAATACCAGCCACTCAGATTACTGATGTCCTACAGAAAAGCGCACTGGAAACGGCCATTATAAGCAGACATTCACTAGACCAGCTAGAAAACAGGCTGAGTCAATCAGACCCAAACAGTGAGGAAGCAGCCAAATTAAAAGGCCCTCTCACTTTCTACACAGATCACTACAGGACAAACTTGAAGGTCGCCCTAGAGGATATTACTGATTATCCACCAGAGGAACTACAAGCCATCCTCAAAGCAAAGAACAAATATACCAACTCTTCAACTGAAGAGACATCGAACCAGACTCCACCAACCCACCGAGGAAGTCTCCATGGAAATATCAGATGAACCTCAAAACGAATCTCCATCAACTGAGGAAACCTACAAAATACCACCCAAACGCCTCACCTGCCGAGACAAAACTCAAGATCCAAAAACCGAAGGACTTGAGATCAGAAACCAGTACAGTCCATTATTAAAATATGGATACTGAAAATAACGAAGCTATTCCCGAACGGAAGAAGCATATCCCGCCCTTCTTCATCACCCCAAATGACTCATGGCCAGATACCTGCAAACTCCTGACTTCATCCGTAGAAAGTCTCAACATCTATCAAAAGGACACTTTTTCAACTCAGAAAAGGACTATGAAACCTTAAAATCAACTCTGATAAATCAGAATATACTCTTCAAATGATACAGCCTGAAGAAACACCTCTGTAGGTAGTGATTAGGGGACTCCCTATCTGTACTAAAAAAGCAGATATAGCAACTGCCATTAATCAAGAAAAATTCAAAATCGTGAACATTGCACAACTAACGAGCGGAAGGATGAAAAAACCCCATCCTCTGTTTCTCACAAAAATTACAAACTCCCTACAAGCGGACGAAATCCTCAAAATCCCCACCCTCCAGGGTACCAGAATTACCGTTGAGAAATACAGAGGACGAAAAAGCTTCCCCCAAAGCCGAAGATGCTACGGTTTTTACCACAGCAGTGAAAACTTTTCCTAAAAGTTCAATGTGGACTTTGTGCGAGAGACCACCCCACAGACAACTGCAACCTACTACCAAATGCAGAGAAAAAATACATAAACTGCCAAGGAAACCATGCAGCCTTCTACAGAAGATGCCTAAATTTCCCAAGGAGAAACCCTCTTCCACAGAAACGGATCTACACAACATCCCTCGCAAAAACCAAGAACCAAGATTTCCCTGGACGAAAATCTAACCAACCATCAAATTATCCCAGAAGGTGAAAAACACCTACGCCAACGTCATTAAAGGTCAAAATGAGCTAACTCAACTACTGTTCCAAATAAACTCCCACCAAATCCAACTGAAGTAGACCGATTTTCCCCAATTCTAAAATGGGTTCACCTGGAAGAAATAAACGGACCCCTCCTATTAATAGCCTACAGAGCAGCACTACTTGCCATCAGGAAAACCAACTGTATGGACGAGAAATATTGCATCGCCCTGAAAAAGTATGGAGCTTTCCGATTTAATTAATTTTTCCCCACTATTTTTTTTCAAATAACTCCTCAATTCAATCTCACTAATTAAACTCTCAATTCAATCTCACCAATTATCTCTCAATTCAATCTCTTAAGTATTTTTCTCAATTCAACCTATTTTCCCTCTCAATTCAACCAATTCCTTATCACTCAACCCTTTCTAACCACAAACTCTGCTAAGGCAAAGTTTGTTTACATCCCCGCGGACCTGGAAGAAAGCTCCATACCGCAGCTGAATGCTTGTCGACAAACAATCTCCTCCCCCGTTACGTCTCTTATCTTCTATTGGCCAGCAACCAGCAATTGGTATTCCCTCTGCTATATTTTTACTTGTCCTTCTACTAATTTTGATTTTGTTTATTTTTAAAGAGCTTGTTACTCTTTCTTAATTTTTCCTTTTTACAGCTTTTTCAAATCGCTTAATTCTGATTTTATTTTCTATTTAATTTTAAAAATGGATGTAAGGGGAACTTTCTCCCCCGGTAGTCCCTAACCTTTCCCACTTTTGCCTTTGCCTTGGCCAGTCCTTAGTCTAGCTAAAGCCGTTTGAGCGGATCTAGGACAGGAGCACTGCAAGGACATACCAGTATATTTAGCAGCGCACCATGCATGAATTGGTGGCGACCTCCAAGCGGTATTCACTCTGCCTAAAGCGGCCTGATGGATAAGTCGACTTTGGTAACACAAGCTTCAAGTTCGAATCCTGGTGGTGGCATGGATGTTTGCAGTGGTTCGGAATTCACTTTGTCATACTAGGTACCAGTCTCATATGACTGTGAGAGCGTCATCCAGCCCAGTCAGACTTCTCTCTCCCACATCATTCCCAAAATGTATAGGGCAAATCAGCTCTAGGCTCAGTGATGTGGTGTGGTGTAGTAGTAGTAATCCTCGTTAAAGCTCACTGTAAGCCCCATTTCTCAGCTCGTGGTCTATCACCATTCACGATGAAACAACCCATGGTGTAGCCCACATTCCAATTGTAATTGTTTTGACCTGGGAAGATAGTACATACAATCGCTAATTTCCTGAGTATCGCTATACTCGATACCGAATATCTACTATTAGATTTGAGTGACAGGTTGTTCTCATTAGTACAAAACACTAATTGCATGTAATGTAACCACCCACAATATAGCTCGTCAGCTGTCAAATTTAAGTGATGAGTTTATTATATGTTTTTTTCAAATAACACATTCCTCTCTCTTGGGAATGAAATGCTGGAACTCTTCTAGTGAGAAAAAAATGCTACGCTTCTTACCTCCAGTCATAGAATTAAATTTAAAAACACATACTAATTATCAACATTCTAATTACTTATTTCTAATTTTATTATATTTTAACTAAACGAGTGATTTTTACAAAAGGAATTAAATTCATTTGTATAAATTAATCTCCTTAAAATATTTAAATACGTTGAGGAATATAAAAGTTAGAGATGGGAATTAATTTAGTAATCCAGTTAGTTATTCATACCTGAGTAACTAACTGGATTACTATTTGATCTCTTAAGAAACCTTAAATTTTCTATGAATTATAGTCAAGAAAGTGAATAAGATAACCTGGAAAAAAAAATCTTCATTGAATGATTCATGCAACTCCACCAAATCATCATATTGGCAAACACTGACTATCACAGAAATAGTCAGGTAGATTACAGATTCGATCGATTCATATTGTTTCTGGCATTTCAACCTCTTTGTCAAATTTGAGAGACAGGTTGTTCTCATTAGTACAAAACACTAATTGCATGTAATCTCATTGTTCTCATTAGTACAAAACACTAATTGCATGTAATCTAGCTACCCGTAATACTTTTTGTCTGCTATCAAATTTGAAGGATGGCTTTATTATATATTTTTCAAATAACATGCATTCCACTCTCCTGAGAATGAAATGGCAAAACTCTTCTCGTGAGAAAAAAAATGTTGCAGCCCCATGAAGGCCATTACATTTTTGCATGTTCTTGTCAGAGCAATTTCCCTAAACACATTCTTCAACAACCTCCCATGGCTCTTGTAGCAAATGTTTTCCTTTCTTGACATAACAAACGCCCTCTCAATAAATTAGAAAAAAAAAGAAGACCCGGAAAAAATTAAGCTAAGAGTCTCCTGAGAACTGAACGTTAAACGTCGGAAATGAAGATGAATTCAGCCGTGAAGAAGCAGAAGATTTCATGAATCATTCATCTCTGAGGATGGTCAACAGGAAGACAGACTTGTTTTTCATCCGGGAGTCTTTTATGCCGGGTGAGAATGGCCATTCGTTTAGGAAGATGTTGCTTCCGTTGAGAGATGGGAAGAGATATCATTTGAAAGCAGGAATCACTTTCTTTATTACGTTTCTTTTTCCTTTCCTTTCTTTTTTCTGTTGGGAATTGTTTGACGTGAAAGAAAAATTTCTGGTCTTTTGAAAATTTTCAGTTACCGTCGAAATCAAATTCGTTCAAACGAAGTTTTAAAAATACTTTTTTTTATGAGAAATGATTAAACACAAAAGAATGTATTGCATGTTTTGTGTGTGTCATACATTCCTTTCAACGGTTCAATTAATGTATTGCATGTTTTGTGTGTGTCATACATTCCTTTCAACGGTTCAATTAATGTATTGCATGTTTTGTGTGTGTCATACATTCCTTTCAACGGTTCAATTAATGTATTGCATGTTTTGTGTGTGTCATACATTGTTTACTTCAGCTTTTGGTCAATTTCCCTCACTTTTCCTTGGAGGACACATTTCTCAGCTCGTGGTATATCATCAATCAATATAGAACAACTCATGACGTATCAATTGGTTGATATGCAGTCTGTAATTGTTTCAGCCTGTGAAGTTCGCACAGACATTAACTAATTTCCTGAAACTCATTATACATGATACAGAATATCTGCTATACGATTTGAGTGATAGGTTGTTCTAATTAGTACAAAACACTAATTGCTTGTAATACAACTAATGTCTGTTGTAAAATTTAAGTGATGGGTTTTATTATATATTTGTCAAATAACATACATTCCTCTCTCTCTTGAGAATGAAATGGCAAAACTCTTCTCATGAGAAAAAAAATGCTGCATCTCCATGAAGGTCATTATATTTTTGCATGTTCTTGTCAGAGCAATTTTACTAAACACATACTTCAACAACCTCCCATGGCTCTTGTAGTAAATGTTTTCCTTTATTGATATAACAAACGCCCTCTCAACAAGTGAGAAAAAAAAAGAGAAGACCCGGAAAAAATTAAGCTAAGAGTCTCCTGAGATCTGAACGTTAAACGTCGGAAATGAAGATGAATTCAGCCGAGAAGAAGCAGAAGAATTCATGAACCATTCATCTCGGAGGATGGTCAACAGGAAGACGGACTTGTTTTTCATCCGGGAGTCTTTTATGCCGGGTGAGAATGGTCATTCGTTTAGGAAGATGCTGCTTCCGTTGAGAGATGGGAAGAGATATCATTTGAAAGCAGGAATCACTTTCTTTATTAAGTTTCTTTTTCCTTTTTTTTTTCTTACTGTTGGAAATTGTTTGATGCGAGAGAAATATTTCTGGTCTTGTGAGGATTTTGAGTTACAGCCCAAATCAAATTGTTCCAACTAAATTTTTAAAATAAATATTAATATTTTTTCACGATATGATTAGATATAAAAGAATGTGTTGCATATTTGTGTAAACCATACGTTCTTTTTAACAGTGCAAATAATGTATTGCTTGCCTGTGTACGCTATACATTGCTTTCAACAATGTAAAATTGAGAGGAGTATTTCTGGTCTTAGGAAGATTTTGAGTTACCGTCCAAATCAAATTGTTCCAACTAAATTTTTAAAATAAATATTAATATTTTTTCAAGAAATGATTAAACATAAAAGAATGTATTGCATGTTTTGTGTATGATGCCATACGTTCTTTTCAACGGTACAATTAATGCATTGCATGTTTTGTGTGTGTCATACATTCTTTTCTTCAACTTTTGGCCAGTTTCCCTCACTTTTCATTGGAGTAGATATTTCTCAGCTCGTGGTATATCACAAATCACGATGGAACAAACTCATGGTATATCAATTGATTGAAATTCAATCTGTAATTGTTTCGGCCTGCTAAAGGTCGCACTGATACACTGTATGAAAAAAGTAGAAGGACAGTCATTTTTTTTGTACAATATGCTTTTATTTTACTGCTTTTGACCTGATTTTTATAGAGAGTTGTTTTGTTAGAGTTTTAATTTACGTTAAGTGAAAGTTAAATGAGATTTTTTTTCTTACCATTATTTTAACTTAGGAATGCAATACTTAATAACTTTGGGTGTGTGAAAAAAGTAGAAGGACACGTCCAAAAAATCTATTTAGAAGCTGTTGGAAAGTTTATAGGTAAGTGTTTTTTTTCTCTTTTAATTCCTTTTTAACAAGAATAAAATATTTATCTAGAAATTCATAGTTTTTGTTGGTTTTAGGATGCCCAGAGGAATACCCTTAAGAAGAGCCAAATAGTGGCCTATAAAAATAAAGGCAAAGGTGTGAGAGAGATTGCACGGCAGCTACGAATCAGCCCTAATACTGTTTCGAACTTCATAAGAAACCCTGAAAGTGACAGAAGAAAAAAGAAGACAGGAAGACCAAAAAAACTCACCCAACGTGATCAACGAAAAATCATTCGTGAACTCAAAGAGACTGGTGGAAGTGTCGGCAAGGAGCAATTTCAATCAGGAATTACACATGTAACCAAAAGAACTGTCTATAACTACATAAAACGCTCAAAAAAGTTCGTCTTCAAAAAACGGATGCACCATCCGAAGTGGAATGAAGGACACATGAAGAACCGACTGCAGTGGGCTAAAGACCACATGTTCTGGAGCTCAGAATGGACCTCAGTTATAATTTCCGATGAGAAAAAATTCAATTTGGATGGTCCAGATGGTTATCAGTACTATTGGCACTGTCTTGGTATTGAAGAAGAAACTTATTCTACTCGACAGATGGGAGGAGGTGGTTTAATGGTATGGTTAGCAGTTGGCTATGGAGGCAGGACAAGTTTAGTCTTTCTAAATGGTAGACAGAACCATACAGACTACATCCAGACTCTAAACTCAAATCTTCTCCCTTATGGCACTGAGTTAGGAGGAGATGACTGGATTTTTCAGCAAGATGGAGCATCAATTCACACTGCAAATGGTGTTAAAGATTGGTTTACAGCAAACAATGTTCGACTTTTACATTGGCCTGCTAAAAGTCCTGATCTCAACATTGTAGAGAACATATGGGCAATGATTGTACGTCGTGTTTACGAGAGTGGAAAGCAGTTTGAATCTGTAGCTGAGCTGCAGAAATCATTAAACTTTGTATGGGACAATTTTTGCCAAACAAAAATTCAATCTTTATACAGTTCGATGCCAAATAGGATCTTCGAAGTAATTCGAGCCAACGGGAAAAGAATTCCATATTAATTTATATAGTACACCTCTTTTTTTAGAAGTGTCCTTCTACTTTTTTCACTGATCATGAGATCGTCAAAACCAATTTTTTTATTAAATATACTTTTTTTTAATTGTGTACTTTTTTGTTTTGTCTAGATATAGGTATCTGCATGTAAAAACGTTGTGAATAAATTAATTGTTTAAAAAATGCGTCATTATTCATTTATCAAAAATAATCTAATGTCCTTCTACTTTTTTCACGCAGTGTATTCGCTAATGTCCTGAGTGTCATTATACAGGATACTGAATATCTATCAGATTTGAGTGACAGGTTGTTCTCATTAGTACAAAACACTAATTGCATGTAATATAACCACCCACAATAATACTTGTCTGCTGTCAAATTTGAGTGATGGGTTTATGTTATTTGAAAAATATATAATACGTTCCTCTCTCCTGGGAATGAAATGACAAAACTCTTCTCGTGAGAAAAAAATGCTGCAGCCCCATGAAGGCCATTACATTTTTTGCATGTTCTTGTCAGAGCAATTTCCCTAAACACATACTTCAACAACCTCCCATGGCTCTTGTAGTAAATGTTTTCCTTTATTGATATAACAAACGCCCTCTCAACAAATTAGAAACAAAAAAGGAAGACCCGGAAAAAATTAAGCTAAGAGTCTCCCGAGAACTGAACGTTAAACGTCGGAAATGAAGATGAATTCAGCCGAGAAGAAGCAGAAGAATTCATGAATCATTCATCTCGGAGGATGGTCAACAGGAAGACTGACTTGTTTTTCATCCGGGAGTCTTTTATGCTGGGTGAAAATGGTCATTCGTTTAGGAAGATGCTTCCGTTGAAAGATAGGAGGAGATATCATTCGAAAGCAGGAATCACTTTCTTTATTACGTTTCATTTTCCTTTTTTTTTTGTTGGAAATTGTTTGTCATAAGAGAAATATTTCTGGTCTTGGTTAAGATTTTGAGTTACCTTCCAGTTTGGTTCAAACGAAGTTTTAAAAACAAGTAATATATAATTTTTTTTTTAAAGTAATTTATTTATATATTTTAAATTATATATTTTGACAAATTTATAATAATAATGAGATGAACTCTGTATTCAAGGTCAACTCTATATTGAATAATATGAGATGAACTCTATATTCAAGGTAAACTCTATATTGAATAATATGCGATGAACTCCATATTCAAGGTATAAAATTTCAAGTGTCTCATTTCCTGAAAAGATGTTTTCTATGAAGTATACACTGAATTAAACACAATATAACCTAAACAAGTAATATAAAAAAAAAAATTTAAAATCAATTCATTCAATTTTTTTTCACTCTATTGCAGAAAAGTCCTTCATAAATAATTTTCATTCATTTTTTTAAGTTTATCTGGCGCCATCTATTGGTAGATACATGCAACTTAAATCTAAAAAAACAAACAAACTAATTAATTAAATTTAGTTACTGAATTAATATTTGAAAGAAACTGTATTAACATCGAGTGTCATCCACTACAAGTTCAAAAAAAAAAATGTATTTGAACTTGAGTGGATGAATAAAAAGTATTTTATGAACAAGATATATAAATATATATAGGGAGAGTGTGAACTAATAATAGGAATTGAAAGAAGAAAAAAAAGAGCAGATATTTGAACCGAGATTCGAACCCTAAACCTTTCAATTGCCAAAAATGAGCCCCCATAGCACGCGCTTTGTGAGCGAATGCCAGGAGGACCCGTTATCTACAGCTCAGAATTGATATAAAACAGAACTCAACGTCACTTTAAAACGTTTGATTATCTGAGAGAAAGTTAACACCACCTGATTACACTACAACCAGATGGGGTAATTGGCGAAGAACATTGGCGACATCGTGGGCGAAGAACAAAATATCTATGAACTGTATTAACATCGAGTGTCATCCACTACAAGTTAAAAAAAAAAATGTATTTGAACTTGAGTAGATGAATAAAAAGTATTTTATGAGCGATTGAAAATTTGAATAATATAGGGAGAGTGTGAGCTAATAGAAGGAATTGCAAAATTATGATTAAATAATATTTTTATTGGACAACCTTGTTTATAAAATCATTAGAGATCTTTATATAATATCATGATTCCTTTTGGACATTTAAGAGCAAATAAATCCTTTTTTGAACAATTTAGAACCGCGGACCGTCTTAAATATTTTTCCGGGCCGTGATATTTATCACAAATATACAAAATATATTTTATAATGGCCAAAGTAGTGAAAACCAGTGAAGGAATCAGAAGGAAGAAGGAATTGAATAAATGCTAAAATTTTTTTTCAAGTAATGATTAAACATAAAAAGAATGCATTGCATGTTTTGTGTATGTCATAGCAGTTTTCCGATAGTGCAAATAATGTATTGCTGGGCCTGAATCTCCGAGTGGCTAGCGTTCTGGCGCTCGGTACCACAGGTTTTGGGTTCGTGTCTCGGTGGTGCCATGGACATTTGTAGTGGTTTGGAATCCACTTTAAACCGTAGGTCCTTGTCTAACAGGATCGTAGAGAGTTGCAGGGGTATTTTTACTCCGCATCCGTAACTTATCTTCAAGCTACACTCACCTAAGTGAGTAACGTTGGTGCGGCGCTTGCCTTAAGGCATCAAAGACAGCTGTCTAAGTGTTTGGCAGCTGCATTAGGAAAAAAAAAATAATGTATTGCTTGGTATTGCTTTCAACAATGTAAAACTCGAAAGCAGAATTTTAATCTTTATTTTTTTATTATTATCCTGAAATTTGAATTTTATTTTGAAATTTAATTTTTTATTTTCAAAATTGTACATGGCTGAAAGCAATATAACTATGTATTGTAAAGGAAATATATTGTATTTCCTGTATACATAGTTTCCGGTGTAGGAAATATATTGCTGTATTTCCGATACAGGAAATGTATTGTATTTCATAGAGTAAAAATCAGGACATTTTTAACTTGAATTTTTATTTTTATCTACAAAAGTATATTTTTATCTTATCGCTTAAGAATTGAAGACGAATAAGTAAGAAAATTTTATTTTTGTGGTTTTAAAAATAAATATTAATGTTGTTTTTTTTTTAAGAAATCATTAAAAAAAAATTTATTTTTATTTTTTTTATTTCCAATGGCAGATTATGAACAGTTACAGCAAAAAAAAAAAAAAAAACAACAAAATAATACAACAAATACAACAAAACATGCTGAAACAGAGTTCATTAATCTAACAATAATGCCAAGTTGCAGATCTTTTAGCCACTAAAAAGTGTTACCAGGTGCACCACGGGGAGGTAGGGACATAACATTAAAGAACGTAATTCATGTTTTGTGTATAACACACTTTTTTTTACAACAATGCAAATAATGTATTGCTTGCCTGTGTACACCATACATTCTTTTCAAATATGTAAAAACCATATGATTTTTATCTTCAAATTTTTATTATTATCCTTATTTGGTTTGTCGCGTTACGGCCATTTTGTGCTAACTTTAGGCTAATTAGACCGGGACCTAAAAGTTAACTTTGATTCCGAACCACTAACAAACATCCATGCCACTGCCAGGATTCGAACCTGAAGTCTGTGGTAGCAAAGGCCAGAGCGCTAGCTAATTGGTCATCAGGCCGCTTATGATTGTCCTGAAATTTCATTTTGAAATTACAATTTTATCTTCAAAATTGTGCATTGTTGTAAACAATATAACTATGTATTACATACCTGTATTTGAAAGTCATTGTATTTAATAGTGTAAAGTTCCGAACATCTTTATCTTGAATTTTTATATCGTTTAAGAATTGAAGACGAATTGTAAATAAGAAGCAAATTTTATTTTTAATGTTTTTAAAATGAATACTAATTGTCCGGATTTTTTAAGAAATTATTTGACATAAAAGAATGGCTATTGCATGTTTTGTGTATGCCCATACTTTCATTTGAAAAACAACAGTGCAAAGCTAATGCTGATCGTTCGTTCTGCGCCACACTCGAACCCACCATCAGCTACCAACTGAAATGCATTCGGACCAGACCACGTTTTCCATTCATCTAGGGACCAACAATGTAAAAATCGCTGCAAGCGATGTTTTTCAGTAAAGGCACTCAGTCGGTTTTGCTGGAATAGCCCAAGAAAGCCAAATTTCTCCTTCTAACAGACAATCCCTTTAACTTTTTCTGCGGTTATTTTGAAATTTAAATGCGCTATTTCAAAATTATACACAGTGGATTGAAAATGCAATTCCCTAAGGATGTATATGACCCATGCGTCTAGCTATAACATGAAATCTGTTAATTCCCGTCGTGCGGTCATTCACGTCAAAACCTAATGTAAAATTCTGGCATTTATATTTATCTTGAAAAATTTGCTATATTGACTTTGTCACTCTATATAAAAAAAAATTGTATTTAATAGTGTAAAGTTCATTGAAATCGTTTAAGATTTGAAGACGAATTGTAAATAAGAAAATTTTATTTTTAAGATTTTTAAAATGAATACTAATATTTTTTTTAAGAAATTATTTGACATGAAAGAATGTATTGCATGTTTTGTGTATGCCATACTTTCGTTTCAACAGTGCAAATAATGTATTGTTTTCCTGTGTACGAAATGCATTACTTTCGACAATGTAAAATTCAGAGGATTTTTTTTTCTTCAATTTTTGATTATTATCCTGAAATTTTAACTTTTATTTTGAAATTTAAATTATCTTCAAAATTCATACATGGTTGAAAGCAATATAAAGATGTATATGCATACCTGTATATGAAATACGTTGTATTTAATAATGTAAAATTCAGGACATATTTATCTTGAATTTTTATTTTTATCTATATAAAAAAATATTTCTATTGCATTTAAAATCGCATATTATCGCATACTAAATTGCATTGAAGTCGCACATTATCGCATATTAAATTGCATTGAAGTCGCACATTATCGCATATTAAATTGCATTGAAGTCGCACATTATCGCGTACTAAATTGCATTGAAGTCGCACATTATCGCACTAAATTGCATTGAAATAGCACATTATAGCGCACTAAATTGCATTGAAATAGCACATTATAGCGCATTAAATTGCATTGAAATCGCACATTATCGCATATAAATTGCATTGAAATCGCACATTATCGCATTTAAATTGCATTGAAATCGCACATTATCGCATTAAATTGCATTGAAATCGCACATTATAGCGCATTAAATTGCATTGAAATCGCACATTATAACGCATTAAATTGTATTGAAATCGCACATTATCGCATATTAAATTGCATTGAAGTCGCACATTATCGCGCATTAAATTGCATTGAAATCGCACATTATCGAGTATTAAATTGCATTGAAGTTGCACATTATCGCATTAAATTGCATTGAAATAGCACATTATCGCGCATTAAATTGCATTGAAATCGCACATTATCGCGCATTAAATTGCATTGAAATCGCACATTATCGCGCATTAAATTGCATTGAAATCGCACATTATCGCGCATTAAATTGCATAGAAATCGCATATTATCGCGCATTAAATTCAATTCAAATCGCACATTATCGCATATTAAATTGCATTTAAATCGCACATTGTCGCATATTAAATTGCATTTAAATCGCACATTGTCGCATATTAAATTGCATTTAAATCGCACATTATCGCATATTAAATTGCATTTAAATCGCACATTGTCGCATATTAAATTGCATTGAAATCGCACATTATCGCATATTAAATTGCATTGAAATCGCACATTATCGAGTATTAAATTGCATTAAAATCGCATATTATCGAGCATTAAATTGTGTTTAATTCGCATGTTATCGCTCATTAAATTGCATATTTTCTATTGTATTTGAATTTTAAAACATTAATTCGTTAGAAAGATGCATGTTTAAGGTTTCTTTCGAAAGAAACTACAAACCTGTTCGCAAAAACGTTTTAACGAACAAACTATGGTTGGTACTTATAGAATACTTAAAAGATATTGATTTTCTTTGCACTGGTAATCCTATAAAAATTTATAATTGATACTATAAAAGAAAGAAAAAAAATCCCTTCCATACAATTTTTTTAAGTATAATTTAATTTTTTTCTACAAAAAAAAAAAAAAAGATGTTGTTACTCATTTTTTCTTTATAACAAGTTCCAAAAATCTTCCTCGGTGTAGAGGTAAGCCATTTTTGTCTCTGCCTTCCAGTTTCAGCATTTCGTCGAATAACTCGTTTTTGAATTCTCCCCTCTTGTCCACTGGAATGTGAGACTTCACCGTGGAAATAGATGCGAAGAAATCTAAAGAGGAAAATACATTTTAAAATTCATACATTCATTCTGTTAGCTACTATACTAGCAGCTCTTTGTGTCAGGATGGAACACTCTCTTTTTAATAATACTAATCGTTTTATTTACACTATGAATACATACATACACTTGGCACCCTGTGCCACTTCTACAATACTATTGATATCTAAAAACCAAAGCCGGTCCCTGACCGTCTGTTTTTATATGACGCTTCTAGCGTTCACCTCGTGGTCTCGAGATCTCACCGCAACTGCTCCTTACCACACTCGACCACAGTTAAGGACCCAGTTACTGGTCACAGTTACCAGTTATAACCGCGACCTCGCGGTTATAATTAAACCTTACAATTCATACATTTTAAAATACAATTTAAAATACCAATTAATTATATAAAAGTTCCTGAAAACGTTGCAGCATCACAGATTTCGTTATAAAAAGGAATGCAAGGGTAAACTGGATGTTTTCAAATTTTTTTGTTAAATTAAAAATTTAATTTTTTAAATAAATGTAAGCAATATACATTTTTAACGTACTGTAAACAATTTTTCACAAATGAAAAGTTAAATTGCAATTAAATGAAACCTTACTACTACTACTACTATCACAGCCACATCATACCGTCTAAAGATGAGTTACCCTTTACAGTTATCGAATGATGTGGGCGAGAAGTCTGGGCTCTGTGACGCTCTACGGTCGTTTGAGACCGGGACCAACAGCTTAAAGTGGACCTACAAACTTCCAAGTCATCTCCGTAAATCGAACGGGCCTGAATGGCCGAGTGGCTAGCGCTCTGGCACTAGGTAACAGGTTTCCCGACGGTGCCATGGGTGTTTGTAGTGGTTCGGAATCCACTTTAAACTGTAGGTCCCGTTCTGTTTAGCCTAAAGTGTGCATAAGATGACCGTAGAGCGACAAACCAAATCAAACCGTAAATCGAACCCGAAACCTGCGGCACCGAGTGCTAGAGCGCTAGCCACTCGGTCATCAGGCCCCTCCAAAAAGAGCCTATGGTACCTTAAACGTAACACCACATGAATTTCTAGAAATATATAAAGTCTTTAATAATATTATAAATATCGGAGGATAGGGACAGGCCAATGTCCCTGCCCCCAGACACTATCCCTGGGGATGTTAATTCCAAATTGTTGAGGAAAAATGTGTGTAAAGCATAGTAGGTCCCACTTGGTGTAACCTAGGTAACGCTGAATAGAGTTACTTACTATTACCATGATTAGTTGATTAATACACTATGTGGAAGAAAGTGACGGGACACGACACTATAACGACATAAACCCATATTTATTAAAATTAATAGGAGGTGGGGCCTCCTTTGGCTGCGATCACAGCTGCAACCCTTCTGGGCATGCTTTCCACTAAATTAGCCATAGTGGCAAGAGGAATTTCCTTCCAAATGTTTAACAGGAAGTTCCATAGTTCAGGCTTGCTTTTGGGGAGTGGGTTGCAGAACCTCAACCGACGGTCCAATTCGTCCCAGAGATGTTCAATTGGATTAAGATCAGGGCTCTGAGCCGGCCACTCCATGCGTTTAACGTTGTTGTTCACATACCAATCAAGAGTCCTCCTTGCAACATGTCGTTCTTCCAGATAGTGTATTATTAGGTTTTAAAAAAAAAATTTTTTTTTTTTTGCATGTAATTGCTTTAAATAGATTATACATGTTTGCCTCCTGGTTCATCCTTTCTGTAGAGTACATTGACCAGCCAGGACTTTAAACTCTGAATAAATAGTGAACATGACTGGATGATAAAGACATGATGGATACAGGTAGTAGTAACGGGAAACA
Organism: Caerostris darwini; assembly: GCA_021605075.1. Classification (NCBI taxonomy): domain Eukaryota; kingdom Metazoa; phylum Arthropoda; class Arachnida; order Araneae; family Araneidae; genus Caerostris; species Caerostris darwini. Next base: position 102,869 of record BPLQ01002857.1, on the reverse strand, counting down.
TGAGAGAACTGAGGTACAGCACAAATGGTCCAGCCCAAATAAAAATATTTCAAATAAGATTTTTCTTTCTTTCTAATGCAGCTGGCAAACACAGACAGCTTGGTCTTGGATGCCTTAAGGCAAGCGCTGCACAGACGTACTCACTTTGCATTACCCAGGGGGCGCGTGTCACTTGAAGATAAGCCACGGACGCGGAGTAACAATGCCCTCGCAACGCTCTACGATGCTATTAGACCGGGACCTACTTTTTAAAGTGGATTCCGAACCACTACAAACAACCATGGCACCGCCGGGACTCGAACCCGAAACCTGTGGTACTGAGCGCCAGAGCGCTAGCCACTCAGCCATTCAGGCCCCATTTCAAATAAGGTTAAGGTAGGAAATAAAATAATTATTCAAAACATCTTATAAAAATTTGTAATTTATCTAAACCATTTTAGTCTTTGAATGACTGATTAGATCTACACTCAAGAGCCAAAACATTATGACCACCTGTCAATGTCTGAGTTGGCCCACTTTTGGCGCGCAACACAGCTTCAACCCGACTTGGCATGCATTAATACCACCACTTAATACCAGTTAAATACCACTTCCACCTGATCACGTGCCTTCCACGTCATCCGGGCGAGTTCCTTGCAAAATGTAAGGGTGGTCATAATGTTTTGGCTCTTGAGTGTATTCCATTGATTTAAATAAGGAATTAATGGCAATGGTCACACTAAGAGCTTAACTAAAAATAACAGTAGTTAAATTATTATTAGAACTATTGTAATGGTTCCCATATTAGAGGCAAGTGAAGGACTTACTATTGGGTTATTTCCTGGGATTATACATAACCCAGTCACATTAATGTGACCACCGGTCACAAGCCAGAATATGCACTCTTGTATATTCTGGCTTTGGGCCTTAATGGCCGAGTGGCTAGCGCTCTGGCGCTCGGTACCACAGGTTTCGGGTTCCAATCCCGGCGGTGCCATGGATGTTTGTAGGGGTTCGGAATCCACTTTAAATTGTAGGTCCCGGTCTAATAGGATCGTAGAGCGTTGCGGGGACATTGTTACTCCGCGTCCGTGGCTTATCTTCAAGTTGCACGCGCCCCCTGGGTAATGCAAAGTGAGTACGTCTGTGCAGCGCTTGCCTTAAGGCATCCAACCGAGCTGTCTAAGTTGTTTGCCAGCTGCATTAGAAAGAAATATTCTGGCTTTAAGTGGAGTGTGGAATGTGGTATTAAGTGGTATTAAGTGGAATTCTATATATATACTCCACTGCAATGTGCTGCCTTTTGTGATGGGTTATTTCACGTTGACGTCGAAAGTAGGTGGTGGTCACATTAATGTGACTGGACTCTGTATATATATTATACATTTAAGGATGTAGTTTAATATTTTCAATAATTTTTCAATTTTGTGAATATTGTAAATTATTATTTTGTTAAATAAGTATCATGCAATAATATTTAATGTGTAATATGTTGTTGTATACGTATCTCTCTTGGAAAGAGGGAAGTGTGTGTGTGGGGGGGAGATTCTGTTGTGATGGAGCACCCGTAGGCAGAACTTGGGACCAAAGAAGCAGTGCCTACCGGGAGGACTTTTTAGGGCGAACTGCCGTCATTTGCGTATCGTATGGGAGAAAACCCGAAAAGCTTCCACTAGGTAGTCAGACTAACGAGGCAAGATGCTGACATAAGAAACGCCATCGAGTGTCCTCGTTTTTTGAACAGCCTGATGGCCGTTGGTACCACCGGCTTCAGGTTCGAATCCTGGAGGAGGCATGGATGTTTGTCAGTGGATCGAAATCAACGTTAAATTGTAGGTCCCGGTCTAATTAGCCCAACGTGTGCATAAATTGACCATAGAGCGACAAACCAAACCAAACCTGGTTTTTTGAAACAGTGTCTACAACAAAGTCGCCAGCAGATTGGACCTCCGCCCTAATGCTCACCAGCGACGCACGTTGTCATTGAGCCAAGAGTTTGGCAATGTATAATATAAATGCATTATTAAAAATATTATGACCCCTTTGGCGTTCACTAGAAATGGTCAGTTGGCCTACAGAATCTCACCCGAAAATGAAGTACATTTCGCGCTCCCCATGCATATCCGAGTATCGGGTTTTTGGCTTAGAAGTGGAGTAGAATCTGTAATTACTTTTTAAATATGTTAAATATTGCATGTCTCTAACTCTATGTGCTTATGTGTGGTGCTTATGCATGTGTAAATAAAGTAGCTAGTTCACTAATTTGGTCCTCAAGTATCTCAACCCACCCTCACCAAGTTGCCCAACCTGCACACTACAATACTAATATTTATTTTTATAATTTTTCTGTAATTTTATTTTAGCAGAGTATGAAATGCCTTAATGTCTATATGACTACATAAAATTACTATTAAATGCATTGTATTTTTTCATAAATATATTTTTTTACAATCAAAGCGCAAATGAATTTTAGCTTAAAATTATATAAAAAAAAAAAAAAATATTTACTTTTGTATTCCTCATCTGAAGAAAACGTCTCATATTTAACTTCTTCTTTACAGTAAAGAATTTCAAATCCAATTTCTTCTAACATTCCTATGTAATATGGAGAACTGCAAATCTTGAACTGATCGTGCGGGATATAGCTATTAACACCCTGTAAAAAAAATGGAATAATATTCTTTCATATCTTTATTTTTCATATCTTTTATATTACGTGTAATACGAGGGTAGCTCTGAAATTTTTTTGCAGACGACAAACGTAGGAAAAAAATTATTCGTTAAATTTGTAAATTTGAACTCTTATGGCCGCAGATGATAATTTGTAGCAACAATTGAAATTTAGCTGTCGTAGAATAGAGTTTGGAAGAAAGGAAAATGGAATTGACGCGAGAGCATTATCGCGCTATGATTTTCTATGATTTTAAAGTGGGGGTAATTCAAGAAGAATGCCTTCAACGTCTACAACTAGTATATGGAGACGAAGTTCCATCTCGTGCTACTGTATTTAGATGGCTTACAGAATTTTGTAGAGGTCGAAGTTCTCTGGTGGATCAAGAACACACAGGAAGACTTTCATCAGCTGTAGTTCCAGAAAATGTGTCGGCCATACGAAAAATGTTAGTCGATAATAATCGCTACATTTACCAAATGATACAGAAGAAACTTAACATTGGATCCGCAGCTATACATAGAATTATTCGGTCCCAAAGACAAACTAATTTTTTCATATGCAGTTCTTTATAAATAATTCTATGTATAGCTGCGGATAGCTGCGACCTCTACGAAATTCTGTAAGCCATCTAAATACAGTAGCACGAGATGGAACTTCGTCTCCATATGCTAGTTGTAGACGTTGAAGGCATTCTTCTTGAGTTACCCCCACTTTAAAATCATAGAAAATCATAGCGCGATAAGGCTCTCGCATCAATTCTATTTTCCTTTCTTCCAAAATCTATTCTACTAAATTGCAATTGTTGCCACAAACTATCGTCTACGGTCATAAGAGTTCAAATTTTACCAATATTTTTTTTCCCGCTTTTGTCGTCTGCCACTGTCTCAAAAATTTCAGAGTTACCCTCGTATATATATAAATGCATATATAAACTCATGTTTGTGAAAATTGAAACACCATGAAGGAATCGTCCTAATTGAATGAAATTTAATACACAATTGAGTGGTAGTGGTACAAATAAATGATTAAATGTTCAAAGCAAACAAACAATAATAAGAGATCGGAATCAGTATTTTGTGTAGCCACCACGCGCCGAAATAAGTGCTACTACACGACGTGGCATGGAGTCAAACAAATTTTGAATGTATGCCTGAGGAAGAGCATTCCATATTGTTTGTATGCGCACCCAAAGTTCGCCTGCAGAAGCAACAGGACGAGGATCACGAGCGAGACGCCGACCAACGAAATCCCACACCTTCCCGACCTCTGCTTAGCATACGCATGCGCTACGGATTTGAAATTCTAATCATTTGCATATCATGCGCTAATTTGCATTTCCTGAAAATTTCAGCTCACTCGCGTAAGTCCTTCATGGTGTTGCAATTTTCACAAACATGAGTTTATATATAAATGCAACCATAATGGAGATAACAACCTAGATGCAATAGTTTACTTTATCGTGACATATTGCATTGAGTTATGATAAAATCAATAAGTAAATTAAAAATAATAAATAGGTAAGTGCCACCTTAAAAAATTGTTTCCACTTAGGATTTTTTTCCATTTTCAGTATGGTGTCATAAAAAATTGAATGTAGTACAAAGCAGATAGCCGCTTCTCCATCAGTTTTCAAAAGCCTGTGCACATTGTAGAATCCTTTTCCGATGTCTTTTAACCAGTGGAAACAGTAAATGGACACCACTTTTGTTACTTGGTCCTCCCATTCCTTTACGGTTGACCTAGAGGGAAACTGATTTATACATAACGTTCGATACAAAAACTATAATAAAAAAAAACAACTATTGTTGCTAAATTTATTATTATTTTTGTGAGTTAATGACTTGTTTAATTAATTTTTCTGTTGCTTGAGAAAATTTTTTTACTAATGTGTACTTTGTTTAATCTTACTTTGTTGGTGATTTTTATAATTATTTATTTTTAAAGGGAAACAAAGTACCCTGTAAATACTAAATTGTCGAATTCTTTTTATTGGAATATTAATAATCAGAAAATATGATATAACCTGTTGTTTCATATCCGACTTAATATCTAGACCAAGTCCGTGAACCTTGTGTGCCTTAAACCAACGAGTGATAAAAGGTAGAAAATACAGCTACTTTTTGTCCTTGAGATTGCGGCAAACATGGGGCATCCTTGACCACAAAGACACGGGACAATCAAAGGAAGAAGTCTGACATTAAACCCTCCGGTTATATTAACCCACCTTCATCTTTTTCGTATGAAAATATTTGCAAGCCCAAAATGCATGCTCTGCAGTCTTGGAGAGGACATGGATTCACCTCACCTTCCTGTCTGCCCTGCACTACTGTGTAGGGTCGTTACTGGGAGGCTAGGACCCTTATGGGTTAAACATGTCACTATGTGATTTCTTACGATTTTCGTTGTTGTTTTCATGTTCTTTGTGTTCTTTTTCTTTTTTCTTTTATTACTTATTGCAGCCTGCCATTGGAAATAAAGAAAAATATTATCCCACTTAGGTACCCTAAAAAACTAAAATGGGTATCTTAGTCTCCTTTTACTACATGCATTTGCTACAGTGGGACTATTCTAACCCAAACCTACACGTGATACATAAGGTGAATATTATTGTATGTAATGATAAACTCTACAATTAATCCTCTGTTGGTGGGTTATTCGCAGCATATAGAAGTGATACACGAGGTTCACCTCCATGCAGGATACATCCACACACACACACACATATTCACACATTATACATACATATATGTAGGATTTGTTTGTGTGCTTCTTTCAGATGAACTTTATAAGAAGAACACCTCTATAAATGTTTTGAGGGTCTATGCACTTGATACTATTGATACAAGATACCCAGAATCTGAATGGTTGCACGTATACACAGATGGCTCCTTTTATGAAAATCTCATTACTGCAGGTTCAGGAGTCTTTTCGAACTCGTTCTCCTTCTATGCTTCAGCTGGGAAATATCGAACATCTTTTGATGGAGAAGTGGAGGCTATCCGAATTGCTTTGAAGTATTTACTAATTTTTCAGGATAGATTCAATAGAGTGGTTATTTTGTCTGACTCACAAGCCGCAATTCAGGCTATTAGTTCCACCAAGCCACCTTCATCAGAGGAAATCTCCCAGTGTCAAAAGCAATTGCGGGAACTTACTTTAAAAATGAAACGGGTGGTACTTCAGTGGATACCTGGCCACTGTGGCATTTTTGGGAACGAACAAGCAGCAGATAAAAAAAAAAAAATTTATTTGGACCTGAGGGGATGAATGAAAAGTATTTCATAAACGATTGAAAAGTTGAACAAGATATATATATAGGGAGAGTGTGAGCTAATAGAAGGAATTGAGATAAACTGAATAAAGCTTCAAAGCATTATAAGAACTGTAGGAAGTTGAAAGTGGGACTCCTCCTCTGAAGATGGTTAGAATTCGAGAACTTCTTACCAGTCCTCAATGTTAGCCACTCTGTACTCGATCTTGTGGTGCGAGTTGTGTTTCCGTGCCATTTCAATCATGTTGGGTAGCATGTCGATGGCGAATAGCTTCTCCAGGCATCGGAAAAGGGGAAGCACCAGGTGGTACGTAGAGCCTCCGGGGCCGCATCCAACGTCGAGGACGATTTCCTTTTCATTGCTTTTGCCGAATCCCAACTGCGGCAGCGTGTCCTTGAAAAAGATTTTTACGTTGTCGAGAGGTATAGGCCGCGTGTTGTACAGCTCGGCGTCCAGGGTCATTTTGATAGATTCTGAAATGAAAAAAAGAAATTGAAACTACAAGTTTTGAAGAAGAACACTCCAGATGCATTAAAAAACTGAAATCATTTACTTAATACAGTATAGAACATCTGTAAGTCGAATTTCAAGGGAGAAGCCAAATAATTCGAGTTATAGAGTTTTTCGACTTACGCGGAATTTGTAAGGAAATATTCGACTTGTAGAGGTCTAAATTCTTTCTTATTTTGAGTTAGAGACGTAAAATAAATAAAAAATTCAGGTTACAGAGGCAATAAACATGTTTATTTGGAACTTATATTATGTACTACAATAAAAAAAATCAAAATCATTCCGAAACAACCTTTAAATTAAAAATATTATACATTAAAAAAGTCATTTATTTATTTATTTGCTTTAGACAATTCGATCGTTCTCTATCTATAGCGTTATCTAAGCTATAAAGAACAGAAATTTTTTTTTCTTCCGAGTTCTATTTCATAGAATTGGTTATTCTATTTACTGTATACTCATACATTGTTTTCTAAGAAACAATGACCTGCATTGTCGGCAAATCCTTCAAGTCGGTAAATTATTTTTCTTCGGCTTATAGAGGTAATTAGTTTCAAATGATCGAGTTGTAATGGTTGTAAAAGAGATTGTAAAATCAAACATTGCTAATGTTCGAGATACAGAGGTCCAATTTTTTTTTCTAGTTACGGTGGGAAAATGTATACCAAAATGGCTTGTGGGGATTGACTCATTATTTCGACATATAGAGGGTTGAAATTTCGAGTAATGGAGGTTTTGGGGCTTGAAGGGAAGGGAACAAAAGTTTTTTTTCGAGTTTTGGAGGTTTTCGACTTATCGAGGTTCGACTTAAAGAGGTTCTACTGTATAACATATATTTTGTTGGGAAAACATGAAACAGATCCATTAGAGGCTCAATTTGTACAATATTGACAGATATCGGGGATAATTACAATGTGTCTTGCCAGCAAGTTATTGAATCTCAAAATAAATTAAAAATAATTAGTTGGATTCAACTATATTCAGAAATTAAAGGTGAATTCAAATTAAAATCTTTAGTATCTTTTAAATCGGATAAATTCGCTGGGCAATCTAAAGTAATACTGTTTCGTCCGTCAAACAGATACTGTCGACAGTCCAAGATTTCAAAGAATTCGACTCAACCGTTTCGGCCCTGAGCATCCAGTCTTATCTGATTTATTGATAGACACTTCCTATGATAATTTGTTTTTATTTCTCTTATTGTAGATTAATACAGAGATCCTTGGCCGCTACGCGGCCATTAGCTCCTTCATTGTAAAATGTTGAAACATAGCGGTGGTCTCATGCCCTTTGAGTTAATAAGAAAAATAGATAATCAAATTACTTTTTTTTTTTAAAAGAAATATTTATTTAATGAAATTATAAAATGAAAAATAACAAACATTTCAAAAGTGCAGATGCTGATGAAATCAATTGCATGTAATAAAAAAAAATAAAAAAAAGAAACAGAATGAGCAAAGGTCAAATTAAAAATAAAAATTTTGTTTTTATTTGTTGTGCAAATTAGTTTTATGCCTTTTATTTGGAATTTGTTTGTTGCAAAATTTTGTCTTGTTTCCGTCAGTGTCTTTTTCTTGCTTTTTATTTGACAATGTGTAACAGCACCCGTTTTATCAGATTTATCAACATTTTAATTCCATAATTAACTGATTTTACTGGGTACTAAATTTTACTTGATCTTGCAATTGACCTTTTAGTATTTTAACCATGTATATATTGTTTCTTTTTACCTCTTCATACTTCCAACGACCGTACCATGCTGAATATACCGGTTCTCGTTAGATCACCGAAGTTAAGCATCATTGGGCGCGGTCAGTACTTGGGTGGGTGACCACCTGGGAACACTGCGTGCCGTTGGCAAATTTGGGACCTGAATGGCCGAGTGTCTAGCGTTCTGGCGCTCGGTGCCACAGGTTTCGGGTTCGAGTCCCGGCGGTGCCATAGATGTTTATAGTGGTTCAGAATCCACTTTAAGCCGTAGGTCCCGGTCTTCTATGACTGTAAGAGCGTCACGGAGCAAAAGTCAGGCTTCTACCTACGGGTGCTCCATCACAACGGAAGCTGCTTCCTTTCCCTTCAATCATGAGTCCATATGGGCTTGTGGGCTTGGCCAGCCAAGTGGGATAAGAAACAACAACAACATACTTACGAATATTGTTTTACTTTTAATCTCTTCAGAATTTAAAAAAAGCACCACTGTTTGGCGCAACTATTGCCAAATTTGGCTCTTGTGCCATAAAACTCAAACCAACCAACCAACCAACCAATCTCTGCTCAATCTAATATTCCGGATATTTTATATGAAACATTTAATTCGTGTGTTGGTGTTGGAGTGCATATAAGTGAGAAAGCAGTTTTAATTTACATAGGATGATTTGTAGGAAGGCAAGTTTGAAAGAAAAGTAATTGCATGTTGTTAATTATCTATTTTATATTCAAGGTCCTTATTTAAAACTGTTAACTAACATAGTCAAAATTTTTATTTGAAATTACTATGAAAAGATCATTTGAAATTAAAGAATATTTAGAAAAAACAATTGCTAGTTGTGTTCCGAATTATCTGCTTCAAATACAAGGTTCTTATTTGAAACTAATAACTGATATTAGTTTCAAATAAGGATAGTGAATATGAATACATAATTTGAAATTAAAGTACATTTAAGTATTTATGACAGAGGTAATTTAAGATGACCCACACAATTTACAACACAAATAACAATTACAATGAACTACACAAATAAATCAAGATCTGAAAAAACTTATTTATTTTTTCATAAAAATTTAGGAACAAATCCTCTTCATTGTTTGTATATATATTACACTTATGTTAAGAGAATTAATTTCTGCAACTAGAAAATCATTGTGAGACCTTTATAAATAAAACAAGGTCATAAATATTTAAGATGGGGATATTATCTATTTTTTTAAAATTATATTTGTATTAATATAACACTTCAAGGTAGGTCCTTTATACGGCTCTATTGTTTTAAATAAAATCTTTTAAGCTTAATCCTATTTCTAAATGCACAAACTTATAACTTGAAATAAAAAACATAAAAATTATTTTATACATTTTCAAGTAAACTCAAATTTTTGTTAAACTTTTCTAAAAAAAAAAAATACTGTACGTAAACATTAAAACCATAAATCATAGCTATGCGAGGTTAAGTATTAGAAAAGAAATTTTTTTTTAGAAAACTAAAGTGCTTATAGACACTAATTTCCAGGTATGAAAAATTTAAAAGCAAATTCTTAACAACGAAAATAACGCCTTTTGCATAAAAGACATAATTCTAAGTAAGAAATTTTTTTTTCATAAACAATTGTATCAAAATATAGTAACTTACTTGAAGAAGCTTTGTTTAGGTTAGCCATTTTCTAGTTAAGATGCCAGTACACGAAAGAATAAATATCATAACAAGTATAAATATACCAGATAAGTTACTTTTAAAGTCATAAAGAGATTTTATTACCGTATTAATCAGTTTTTTTTTACAGTAAAAATTCAATAAAGTTTAGTTTCTCATTGTACAGCTGAAAAATAGGATACTGCGCTTTTCTATATGCGTAGGATACTAAATTTAATCTACGAGTATGATTCAGTAAAAAAAAATTCCGGAATGTTATATATTTCTCCCCCGATAGATGGCGCTGCTCTTCCACGAAGTATCGAATCTTCAATGATCAAAGAGGTTACCTTGCACAATTTTTTGTTGTACTTGTCAGTGTCTTTTATTTGCTTTTTCAATTCCTTCTGTTAGCTCACACTCTCCCTATATATATCTTGTTCAAGTTTTCAATCGTTCATAAAATACTTTTTATTCATCCATTCGAGTTCAAATACATTTTTTTGGAATTTGCAGTGGATGACACTAGATGTTAATACAGTTTTCTCAAATATTAATTCAGTAATTAAATTTAATTAATTAATTTTAGTTTTTTTTAGATTTAAGTTGCATATATCTACCAAAAGAAGGCGCCAGGTATACTTAAAAAAATAAATGAAAATTATTTATAAAGGACTTTCTGCAATATAGCGAAAAATGTAGGAATTGACTTAATTCTTTTTTTATATTATATTACTTGTTCAATTCCTACTACAGTAGAACCTCTGTAAGTCGAACTTCAAGGGAGACGCCAAATAATTCGAGTTATAGAGGATTTCGACTTATGGAGATTTTCGACTTACGCGGATTTTGTAAGCAAATATTCGACTTGTAGAGGTTTGATATTCTTTCTAACTTATTTTGAGTTAGAGAGGTAAAATAAATAAAAATTCAAGTTACAGAGGTAATAAACATGTTTATTTGCAACTTAAAAGTTATATTATGTGCTACAATAAAAAAATCAAAATAATTCCGAAGCAACCTTAAAATATTATGTATTAAAAAAGTCAATTATTTATTTATTTGCTTTAGACAATTCGATCGTTCTATGTCTATCGCTAGAGTTCAAATGAAATCAATAGCAATAATAAGAATTATAAGAATAAGAATTATAATAAGAATATTTCATAGAATTGGTTGTTCTATTTACTGTATACTCATACATTGCTTTCTAGGAAACAATGACGTGCATTGTCGGCAAATCCTTAAAGTCGCTAACTTATTTTTCTTCAAGCTATAGAGGTAATCAAATGATCGAGTTGTAAAATCAAACATTTCAAATGTTCGAGATACAGAGGTCCAATTTTTTTTTCGAGTTAAGGAGGGAAAATATATACCAAAACTTCTTGGGGGGGATTGACTAATTATTTCGACATATAGAGAGTTGAAATTTCGAGTAATGGAGGTTTTGGGGCTTGAAGGGAAGGGAACAAAAAGTTTTTTCGAGTTGTGGAGGTTTTTGACATTAAGAGGTTCCTCTTAAAGAAGTTCTACTGTATTAGTTCTCACTCTCCCTATACACTGAAGTGACAAAAGTCATGGGATAGCAATATGCAAATTTTCAGATGGCAGTAGCATCGCGTAGAACAGGTATAAAGGTGCAGTGCTTTCGCAGAGCTTTCATTTCTGTTCAAGTTATTCATGTGAAGAAGTTTTGACGTGATGATGACCGCACGACGGGAATTAACAGACTTTGAACGCGGAATGTTCGTTGGAGCTAGACGCATGGGTCATGCCATTTCGGAAATCGTTAGGGAATTCAACATTCCCAGATCCACTGTGTCAAGAGTGTGCCGAGAGCATGAAATTTCAGGCATAACATCCCACCATGGACAGCACAGTGGTCGACCGCCTGCACTTAACGACCGAGACCGGCGCCGTCTGCAAAGAGTCGTCAATTCTAACAGACAAGCAACACTGCGTCAAATAACCGCAGAAATCAATGTGGGACGTATAAGGGACTTGTATGTTAGAACTGTGCGGAGAATTTTGGCTTTCTTGGGCTATTCCAGCAGAAGACCGACTCGAGTGCCTTTACTGACAGAACGACATCGCTTGCAGCGACTCTCGTGGGCACGTGAGCATATCGGTTGGTCCCTAGATGAATGGAAAACCGTGGCCTGGTCCGATGAGTCACGATTTCAGTTGGTAAGAGCTGATGGTAGGGTTCGAGTGTGGCGCAGACCCCACGAAGCCATGGACCCAAACTGTCAGCAAGGCACTGTTCAAGCTGGTGGTGGCTCCGTAATGGTGTGGGCTGTGTTTTCATGGCATGGACTTGGTCCTCTGGTGCGACTGGACCGAACATTGACTGGAAATGCTTATGTTCAGCTACTTGGAGATCACTTGCAGCTATTCATGGACTTCATGTACCCAAACAACGATGGGATTTTTATGGATGACAATGCGCCATGTCACCGGGCCACAACTGTTCGGGATTGGTTTGAAGAACATTCTGGACAATTCCAACGAATGATCTGGCCACCTAGATCGCCCGACATGAATCCCATCGAGCATTTATGGGACATCATCGAGAGGTCTGTTCGTGCCCAAAATCCTGCACCATCAACGCTTTCACAATTATGGACGTCTATCGAGACAGCATGGCTCAATATTCCTGCAGGAGACTTCCAACGATTTGATGAGTCCATGCCACGTCGAGTTGCTGCACTTCGCCGGGCGAAAGGAGGGCCGACACGATATTAAGAGGTATCCCATGACTTTTGTCACTTCAGTGTATATATCTTATTCAAATTTTCAATCGCTAATAAAATAATTTTTCATACACTCAAGTTAAAATGCATTTTTGATGTTAATACTCAATACAGTTTTTTCAAATATAGATTTATTGATTAAATTTAATTAATTAATTTTAGTTTTGTATGGGAGAAAAAAAAATTCTATTATATGAGAATATTTAGCAGGATATAAATTTAGGAATATATACCATCAGTGGCGAAGAGTGTAGATCGCTGGAAAAAAACTTCTTTTTCAGATTCTGGGTTCTAGTCTGAGTCAAGGAGGGAACAAAATTTAAAATGAAACATGTGAACAAATGAGTGAGAGAGATGGAAAGTGTGTATGTGAGAGAGAGAGAGAATTTTTTTCTAACTTAAAAAAATGAATGAAAATTATTTATAAAAACTCTTTCTGCAATAGGGTGGAAAAGAAGTAGGAATCGACTTAAAAAAGTTTTTTATATTACTTGTTACCAACAATGTTAAAAGCAACAATTTTATGAGATATTTTATCAATATTTTAATTTAATAATTGACTGATTTTTACTTGGTACTGAATTTGATCTGTTCTTGCAACTGAGTTTTTCGTTTTTAACTATTCAATTCCGTGGCTTACCATCAAGTTACACGCGCCCCCTGGGTAATGCAAAGTGAGTAACATCGGTGCAGCCCTTATGGCGAAGATCACGGTCTATTTTGCCAGCTGCATTAGAAGAAAAAAAAAACTATTCAATTTTACCAGCATTTAAAAAAGGTACCGTTATTTGGCGCAGCATGGCCAAATCTGGCCCTTGTGCCATAAAACCCCAACCAACCAATTTTAAAGTCGATTCCGAAACACTAGAAACATCCATGGCACCACCAGTATGAACTCGAAACCTGTAGCACCGAGCACCAGAGCGATCTACACGCTTCGCCACTGACGGTATCTATTCCTAAATTTATATCCTGCTAAATATTCTTATATAAGAGAAATTTTTTTAACCAAAGAGGTTACTATTACAGGACAGAAAGTAACCATGCGCTAATGATGTTTGAAACTATAGAACTTCCTGCCTTCATTTTGTAATTCATTTTGGGGAACTCATTTTGTAATTCATTTTTTTGTGGGCAGAGAATATGTGATCAACAAATATCCATAGAAAAATCTGTGAGAGGTATGGTGATGAAGTTATAAGCAGTTTAATGTTTAAATTGTTGTAAATATAACTCAATCTCCTCAATTTCATTCTTTGACGGCCTGATGACCAATTGACTTGCGCTCTGGCCATTGGTACCTCAAGCTTCGTGTTCGAATTCTGGTAGTCGCATGGATGTTTATTAGTAGTTCGGAGTCGTCTAACATGATAAAATAATTGGGGGGGGCTGATGGCCGAGCGGCTAGAGCTCTGGCGCTCGGTGCTACAGGTTTCGAGTTCATACTGGTGGTGCCATGGATGTTTCTAGTGGTTCGGAATCGACTTTAAAAGTAAGTTCCGGTCTCATATGACCGTAAAGCGTTCAGAGCCCAATCAGACTTTTCACCCACATCATTCCCAAACTGTAAAAGGTCAACTCAGCTCTAGGCTCAGGGATATGATGTGGTGTAATAGTGGTTCGGAAACCAAGTCAAACTGTAGGTCTCGGTCTAATTAACCTAAAGTGTGTACAAAATGACCGTAGAACAATAAACCAAACCTGCATTTGTTTGGAATGCTGAAATCAACCGTACAGCGTGTAGCCCTGATCTCGTGCCAAGTGATTTTATACTTTTCTTGTATTTGAGGAGCATTTTTGGATGGACATTGATGACAATGATGAAGTCAAGGCAAAAGCCCTACAGGCCTCTATCTTCTTTGATTCAGGCATAAGAACAATTATATTTTCTTTTAATAAATGTTTTGATATGCTGGGTATTTTGAAAAATAGTGTAAAATAACTCAAATGCTGGTAGATTTCTAGACAGGAGATGTTTTCTTTTTTACGGAGTAGGTCTGTCAGCCCTACGCCCAACACTCTACAGTCGTATTAGACCGGGACCTATGATTTAAAGTGGATTGCCAACTACTGCAAAAAACCATGGTACCGCCGGGAAACGAACCTGAAACATGTGTCACCGAGCGCCAGTGAGCTAGTCACACGGCCCTATTTTATCACTTGAATTGTCTATAAGAATAATTATAATTATGATGAGATAATAGAGAGTTTTTGCATACCGTACGTTAGTTACCGTAGGACGTCCGTTAGCTTTTTCTCCCTAGCGCGCATGCGTATCTGTAATAATGTTTCCTATGAGCATGCGCGCTAGGGAGAAAAAGGTAACGGACGTCGTACGGTAACTAACGTACGGTATGCAAAAACTCTCTAATAATGTTACATTATGTTGTGTTAAAAATACATTTTCTGGGCTAATTTTATTTTATGTATCCTTTATATTTGAGATTTTTATATTAATCACTGTTAATTATGTCTTTTATTTTATGCTAAACATTTCGTGCTATCACTAAGTTGCCATTCCAACTTGTTTTTACCTTTAAAAGAAAACAAATAGTCTTAAAAATAAATAGTCTTTTGGGTAAATAAATAGTCTTAAAAAGTTCTTCTTAAATCATCTAGCACAGAGGTGGCCAACCCGCGGCCAGCCTTGAATAGTTTTCCGATCC
This sequence comes from Caerostris darwini, assembly GCA_021605075.1. Lineage (NCBI taxonomy): Eukaryota > Metazoa > Arthropoda > Arachnida > Araneae > Araneidae > Caerostris > Caerostris darwini. The sequence goes on along the minus strand of BPLQ01002857.1, from coordinate 87,668 downwards.
GTGAGATTTATCACACTTTTACAAAATATATTTATATATATTTTTTTCTTTCTAATGCAGCTGGCAAACACAGACACCTTGGTGTTGGATGCCTTAAGGCAAGTGCTGCACAGACGTACTCACTTTGCATTACCCAGGGGGCGCGTGTAACTTGAAGATAAGCCACGGACGGTCATTATTTCTTCCATACAGCAGGCGGCCTGATGGTCAATTAGTTAGTGCTCTGGCCTTTGGTACCACAGGCTTCAGGTTCGAATCCTGGCAGTGGCATGGATGTTTTTTTTGTTTCAATGCAGCTGGCAAACACTTAGACAGCTTGGTCTTCGATGCTTAAGGCAAGCGCTGCACAGACGTTACTCACTTTGTTATTACCCAGGGGGCGCGTGTAACTTGAAGATACGAACACGGAGTAACACTGCCCCCGCAACGCTCTACGATCCTATTAGACCGGGACCTACAGTTTAAAGTGGATTCCGAACCACTACAAACAACCATGGCACCGCCGGGACTCGAACACGAAACCTGTGGTACCGAGCGCCAGAGCGCTAGCCACTCGGCCATTCAGGCCCATATATTTATTTTATAATGAACAAAGTAGTGAAATCCAATGTATTAAAAAAATGCATTATGTGGGTATCCATATATTCAAAAATTAACTATCAAAATTATGAGAAAAAAAAATCAACTACAATTTTAAAATAATATTCTTGCGAATATATGACGGACATTGCCTGTTTTATTGATGAGTTTACAGTTATGCAGAATAATTAAATTATATTCTGCGAACCGGTTCTCGTTAGATCACCGAAGTTAAGCATCATTGGGCGCGGTCAGTACTTGGGTGGGTGACCACCTGGGAACACTGCGTGCCGTTGGCAAATTTGGGACCTGAATGGCCGAGTGTCTAGCGCTCTGGCGCTCGGTGCCACAGGTTTCGGGTTCGAATCCCGGCGGTGCCATGGATGTTTGTAGTGGTTCGGAATCCACTTTAAGCCGTAGGTCCCGGTCTCCTATGACTGTAAGAGCGTCACGGAGCAAAAGTCAGGCTTCTACCTACGGGTGCTCCATCACAACAGAAGCTGCTTCCTTCCCCTTCAATCATGAGTCCATATGGGCTTGTGGGCTTGGCCAGCCAAGTGGGATAAGAAACAACAACAACATATTCTGCGAACTCTTGATTCGCTCGCATCTTGGAACATAAAATATAACAGATTCTATGTTTCACTCGCTACGCAGTGACCATCTGTAGATATGCACAGTTGATAGCAGAGCAAACCAGACTCTTAGTTCAAGTTGTTAGCGCTTTTAGTTCAACTTACACCTGCGAATAGTTTTTTCCTAAAATGAAATTCACCCAACACAAAACACGCTCAAACATGTCGGCCGCTAACCTGCAACACCAGTTACGATGTGCAAATATCCAAATTGAGATCGATTTGCAAAAGCTAAGTGAAAGAGTGGAGAAACAAATATCACACTATCATTATTACTGTATTATTTATGTTTGCATGTAGGACCTGAATGGGCGAGTGGCTAGAGCTCTGGCGCTCGGTACCACAGGTTTCGGGTTCGAGTCCCGGCGGTGCTATGGTTGTTTGTAGTGGTTCGGAATCCACTTTAAAAAGTAGGTCCCGGTCTAATAAGATCGTAGAGCGTTGCGAGGGCATTGTTACTCCGCGTCCGTGGCTTATCTTCAAGTTACACGCGCCCCCTGGGTAATGCAAAGTGAGTACGTCTGTGCAGCACTTGCCTTAAGGCTTCCAACACCAAAGTGTCTGTGTTTGTCAGCTGCATTAGAAAGAAAAAAAAAATGTTTGCATGTAGGAATAATAATAAGCACAAAAATAATATAATATGGGGATATAAAATATTATATGCAGCCCGAGGATTTGTGATGCATTTCCAAAGTGGCCCGCAAGATCATTTGTGTTGGCCACCCTTATGTTAGTAGCTTTGACAATAAAATAATTCATTACAGATTTTAATTATTAATCTATTCCAAAACAACAATTACAATGTGCAATTTGAGATCGATTTGCAAAAGCTACGTGAAAGAGTGGAGAAACCAATATCGCACTAGTAAAACATATATTTTTTTATTTCGTTTATACTATTTATATTTCATTTTAAGTGTTCTTTACAATGTGCGTTTTCGTCGTCCTTGTGTTATCGGAGTTCCTTGGTCTATTAATGACTTATTACTCCAGGATGGTAATATAGAGTTCATTGATGAAGGGGAAAAAACATGGGTGATTATAAACAGTAATGAGTGATCAAGGTATTGCCAAAAAATAAAAATTTACAAGTTAAAATTTAAAAGACTTGTAAAGAAAAATAATAGTAAAAAGATAAAAAACCAATTACAGAAAAATTATACAAAAATACAAATAGGAGTATACTACGGAGTAGAGTAATTGCTGCTAGAAATGATGACTAAAGGGACAGGTCAGGTTCGAACCCGCTGCCTTTCGGCAGCAGGACTCTACTCTGAGCACTGAGCCAGTTCGTCTAGGTCAATTGCAAATTGTGCAGTGTCGCCCGAGGGCGTTTAGCGTTTTCCGGCAATGTGAAATCATATCTAGGAAGATTACGAATTTCATCATTGGGAATAAAATCAAGATTTGCGTAAAAATTAGTCGCAAGTTTAAGCATAAAATTTTGAATAGCAGGGAGGGATAAGCTGTGACGAATGTCATCATTTCTAAAGTACCGAGGAGAGTTTGTTATCATACGAAGTAATTTATTTTCAGTTCTATTAATAAAATTAATGTGGTACCTTGCAGCAGAACCCCAAACTGGGCTAGCATAAGTTATAACAGGATGCAAATAGTACATGTAAATGATTAATTTATTTTCTAAGGAAAGTGGTGAGTTTTTATTAATGAAAGGGAACAGCATGCGAGTATAAATATTGACTTTCTTTTTAATGTGATTCATATGATTAATGTATGTTAGTTTATTGTCAAGATAAACTTCCAGATACTTTGCGTTAGTAGACCAGTTGATTAGTTGGTTAAAGAGGTAAATGTTAGGGGGAGTAATTCTTCTCCTCGTGAACAATGTGCTTTTAGTATCATTATTAGTATATTATCTATGTTTACATGCAAGAATATTAGTGAAGATAAAAATTTTGTTTCAATTTTTTTAAACCAAAAAATTGTTATAGTGGATCTAAATATAATATTTCTATCTTTATGTTTTGAAATTTATTTTAATACGTGTTACCTATCTTAATTCAAAGCCTGATTAATATTTTAACATATTCATCTGAAAATGATGTGATTTTTCAGTTCACCAACCAGAAAATACGATTAAGCATATTAATAACCCTTCTTACAGGGTTACTAGCGAGGAGAAATCATATTCACAAGCTAAAAGTTGTTGAAAATTATTCACGTTTAAATATGTTACAATATAGAAAAATATACAGAAACGATGATGCTTTACGATGAAAACGATGAACGATATGATCTTTAATAAAACAGTAAAATATAGCTATGCAGAAAGACTCATGAACTCTAAATGGTGGAAAAGCTAAGTGAAAGAGTGGAGAGACAATAATCGCACTAAGGAAATAGTTACTTTTTAACGATTTCATTTCTTTTTATTTCATTTATATTTATATATATTTTATATTTCATTTTTAGCGTTACATATTTCTTTACAATGTGCGTTTAGTATCCTTATTAGTATATTATCTATGTTTACATCAAGGAATAATAGTAAGTACAATAATAATAACTCATTATGTTTCAATTTTTAACTCCAAAAACGTCTATAATGGGTCTAATTTTATATACGGCCTACTGAGTTATGATGCATTTTCAAAGTGTTCAGCAAGATCATTTGGGTTTGCCACCCCTGATCTAGAATTTCAAAAATCAATTTCTCAATATCTAAAAATCATACTTACCTAAAAAGTTAGTTAATTCTCAGTATCTTATTACAGAAAAACATGAGCGTGTTTACAGAAAACTGATGTTTATAAACTTCTTACCCTTTGTTGATCTTTTCCCGAGTCGTGTTTCCTTTCTACAGAGTACCTTGAAAGAGAGGACCTTGACAGAGTACTTGGCAGACAGATTTTATCTAGGTAAAGTAATAAATCAGACGGGAGATAAAAGAAAAGTAGACAGGGTGCAGAAGAGACTGCAAAAAAAATGAGATAACGTGTAGATTGCAAATGATACAGCCCAAGTAAAGTAAACAAAAAAATGCGCATATTTAAAATGCACTTAAATTATTCTAGAAATTAAAATTAAAGAGTAAAAATAAAACAAAAACTGAAATCTGCTCGCCAAATTTTAACTTACCATGTGTGAACATTCGAGAACGGATGAATAAACTTATTAATTTAAAAATGTTTAATAATGCAAGAGATTTATGAAACAAATGATTGGAATACTACAAGAATTTCCAAATTCAATAGCCACATGATTAAAGCAATGTTGAATAGATCAAGAACTTCATGAAGAATGAATTGTTCAAGAATCTCTAAACAGAATATACAAAAGTAAGATAAATGCAGTCGTAAATGAAGAATGAATATTCCCAATTGTACAAGGAAAGTTATCCCATTCAATAGCCTAAAGAATATATCAAAGTTTGAAAATTCTAGGCATAAATGAAGAATGAAGTATTCCAAATTCTACAAGAAACATTATCACATACAATACCCAAAAGAATATATAAAGTTCGAAAATTCTAATCATAAATAAAGAATGAAGTATTCCAAATTCTACAAGAAACATTATCACATATAATACCCAAAAGAATATATCAAAGTTCGAAAATTCTAGGCATAAATGAAGACTGAAGTATTCCAAATTCTACAAGAAACATTATCACATACAATACCCAAAAGAATATATCAAAGTTTGAAAATTCTAGGCATAATCGAAGTATTCCAAATTCTACAAGAAACATTATCACATACAATACCCAAAAGAATATATCAAAGTTTGAAAATTCCATGCATAAATGAAGAACGAAGTATTCCAAATTCTACAAGAAACATTATCACATACAATACCCAAAAGAATATATCAAAGTTTGAAAATTCTAGGCAAAAATGAAGAATGAAGTATTCCAAATTCTACAAGAAACATTATCACATACAATACCCAAAAGAATATATCAAAGTTTGAAAATTCCATGCATAAATGAAGAACGAAGTATTCCAAATTCTACAAGAAACATTATCACATACAATACCCAAAAGAATATATCAAAGTTTGAAAATTCTAGGCATAAATGAAGAATGAAGTATTCCAAATTCTACAAGAAACATTATCACATACAATACCCAAAAGAATATATATCAGTTTGAAAATTCCATGCATAAATGAAGAACGAAGTATTCCAAATTCTACAAGAAACATTATCACATACAATACCCAAAAGAATATATCAAAGTTTGAAAATTCTAGGCATAAATGAAGAATAAATGAAACATTATCACATACAATACCCAAAAGAATTAAGTTTGATTCCAAATTCTACAAGAAACATTATCACATACAATACCCAAAAGAATATATCAAAGTTTGAAAATTCCATGCATAAATGAAGAACGAAGTATTCCAAATTCTACAAGAAACATTATCACATACAAAACCCAAAAGAATATATCAAAGTTTGAAAATTCTAGGCATAAATGAAGAATGAAGTATTCCAAATTCTACAAGAAACATTATCACATACAATACCCAAAAGAATATATCAAAGTTTGAAAATTCTAGGCATAAATGAAGAATGAAGTATTCCAAATTCTACAAGAAACATTATCACATACAATACCCAAAAGAATATATCAAAGTTTGAAAATTCTGAGCATAAATGAAGAATGAAATATTCCAAATTCTACAAGAAACATTATCACATACAATACCCAAAAGAATATATCAAAGTTCGAAAATTCTAGGCATAAATGAAGAATGAAGTATTCCAAATACAATAAGAACGGGAAATAAGCATAATAAACACGTGAAAATGCCAAAAGTGATAAATGTGAAACTTCAAGAAGGAATTGATCAGCGTACTACGAGTATTTATAGCTATTGGATATACAAATGTTTAAAATCCCAACCCAAAACATGAAAAGTGATTCAAAACCATACTACAAAAACGCTTTAAACAAAAACCAAATTCACCAGAAACTTCCTTAAGATTAACGTTATTCATGAAGCATTTCAAGAGTTAAGAGGCCCAAAGTAGCATTTTCGGCCAAAATTTGAAATGGAGTTTTATTTTCTTGGCCCTCATTTTCGGGATAACGTCCCGGACCCCTAATCAGGACCACGTCATGTTCACATGATACAAAAAAAATCAAATAACTTTAAAAAAAATCATAATAATATATTAAAAAAAAAGAAAGAAAATGTGAATGTCCGAAAGAGAATGAGTGTCAATTGGTTTGGTGTGTCACTCTACGGCCTTTTTTTGGGCCTGAATGATCAAGTGGCTAGCGCTCTGCTCTCAGTACCACAGGTTTCGGGTTCGAGTCCCGGCGGTGCTATGGATGTTTGTAGTGGTTCGGAATCCACTTTAAGCCGTAGGTCCTGGTCTCATAAGACTGTAAGAGCGCCACGGAGCAAAAGTCAGACTTCTACCTACGGGTGCTCCATCCCAACAGAAGCTACCCCTTTGCCTTCATGGCACTCATGGGATGCCCGTCCCGCACTGCAAGACATTTAGGATTAGTCACAACAAAAACAACAACGGTCATTTTATGAACACTTTGGGCTAACTAGACCAGAACCTACAATTAAACGTGGATTCCGAACCACTAACCAACATCCATGCCACTGCCTGGATTTGAACCTGAAGCTTGTGATAACGAAGGCCAGATCACTAGCCAATTGGCCATTAGGCCGCTTATTATTATCCTGAAATTTGAACTTTTATTTTAAAATCTAAAATTTTATCTTCAAGCTTTTGCATGGTTGAAAGCAATATAAAGATGTATTCCGTATCTGTATGTGAAAAACTTTGTAGTTAACAGTGTAAAATACTGGAAATTTTTATCTTGAATTTTTATTCTTATCTTTAAAAGTGAATTTTTTAATCTTTAACAGATTTCCATGTTATCGTTTTAGCGCTAGCCAGTTGGAACCAGAGCGCTAGCCAGTTGACCATCGGAAGTTCCAAGCTGTGTCAGTTTTAATTTCGTTAAAACAGATTTAACTGCTGTGTTAAAGCGGCCTGATGGCCAACTGGGTAGAGCTCTGACCGTTGGTATCTGCAGGCTTCAGGTTCGAATTCTGGCGGTGGCGTGGATGTTTGTTGGTGGTTCGAAATCCACGTTAAACTGCAAGTTCTGGTCTGTTTAGCCTAAAGTGTGCACAAAATGACCGTAGAGCGACAAACCAAACCTAAAACTTGCTATGTTAAAATATTTAGTAACCATTTCATTGAATTATCCAAATTCAGTTTATAGACCACTAAAATAATTTACCTGTAAAATTAAAATTTAGCTTATTATCTGGCCACTGTTGGATGATTCGATATGGAGCTCATACCTGAAAATAAATTCAAACCAAAAATTGTTCATTCAGTGGATTGCAAGTTTCGTAGTGGTTCGGAATCCACTTTAAGGCGGTAGGTCCCTGTCTCATATGACCGTAGAGCATCATACAGCTCAATCAGAATTCTCACCCACATCATTAACAAACTGTACAGGAGAAACTCAGCTCTAGGCACAGTGATGTGGTGTAGTAGTAGTAGTAGTAGGGGTTTGGTTTAGTTTGTCGCTCTGATGTCATTTTGTGCACACTTTCGGCTAATTAGACCGCGACCTACAGTTTAAAGTGGATTCCGAACCACCAACATACATCCATGCCACATGGGGCCTGAATGGTCGAGTGGGTAGCGCTCTGGCGCTCGGTACCACAGAGTTCAAGTCCCGGCGGTGCCATGGATGTTTGTAGTGGTTCGGAATCCACTTTAAACCGTAGGTCCCGGTCCTAATAGGATCATAGAGCATTGCGGGGGCATTGTTACTCCACGTCCGTATCTTCAAGTTACACGCGCCCCCTGGGTAATAACAAAGTGAGTAACGTCTGTGCAGCGCTTGCCTTAAGTATCGAAGACCAAGCTGTCTAAGTGTTTGCCAGCTGCATTGGAACAAAAAAAAAGCATCTATGCCACTGCCAGGATTCGAACCTGAAGCCTGTGGTACCAAAGGCCAGAGCACTAACTAATTGATCATCAGGCCGCCTGCTGTATGGAAGAAATAATGATTGGAAAAGTTGGTTCAAGAAACGCAACAAGCAACTCATGGAGTTGGGAGAACAGTACACTAACGTATCTGGGATAAATGCAGTTATTATGAAGCACAACAAGCAGAAGTTTTTAATTAATGGAGAGAGTCATAATAATGAGTTAAATTTTGGATTACAGAGTTATTAATATGAACACGGTTGTTATAAAAAATCGTTAGCAATTTTAAGAATACATTTTTGATGTTAGGGAGATCAACGGTAAACTTGGTGTAATCATTTCTGGAACACCAGTTTGAATCAGTAATCATTCTTAAAATTTAATTTTTTTAAAGTTTGACTACTGTTGATATGACTTTTTGGCATCAGAGCCTCAAACTGCACTTGCATAATTTATAACTCATAAAAACAAAAATTAAAATATACACACATTTATACTACATTTACCCTCATTTCAAGCGATGGGCATTTGAATAGGACTGTAATTTATGTTAATGAAATCACATAAATTCTTTAAATTGTGTCATATGATTTTCTTTTTCAATTTAAATACAGAATTGAATTATTTTTCCTACAGTATGCTGCAGTGGATTATTTTCTACATGATTTTGAATTCCCTATTTATGTGGGATTTATTTGTCTGGTAATCAAAAGATAGCGACATCTTACGGTCGCTTGTCTTTGACAGAGCTGTTTACAACGTGGGGGTGTATTGAACTTTGAACTCTGACCACACGAGAAGGGGAGAGAGACCCGTGGATGAGAAAAGAAAGCCCCGCAGATGGGCGCGGAAGAGATCGCTAGCTGACATGGGAGAGGTTGCGTCAAGCAGCGGTAGAAAATGATTGTGAATGTTTAAAAATTAATGTAAATATCATCGCATCATTGAACTCTGACCCCACGAGAAGGGAGAGAGCCCCGTGGATGAGAAAAAAAATTAATGAAAGCCCCGCAGATGGGCGCGGAAGAGATCGCTAGCTGACATGGGAAAGGTTGCGTCAAGCAGCGGTAGAAAATGATTGTGAATGTTTAAAAATTAATGTAAATATCATTGCATCATTGAACTCTCACCCCACGACCCCGTGGATGGGAAAGCCCCGCAGATGGGCGCGGAAGAGATCGCTAGCTAACATGGGAGAGGTTGCGTCAGCAGGGTAGAAAATGATTGTGAATGTTTAACAATTAATGTAAATATCATTGCATCATTGAACTCTGACCCCACGAGAAGGGGAGAGAGCCCCGTGGATGAGAAAAGAAAGCCCCGCAGATGGGCGCGGAAGAGATCGCTAGCTGACATGGGAAAGGTTGCGTCAAGCAGCGGTAGAAAATGATTGTGAATGTTTAAAAATTAATGTAAATATCATTGCATCATTGAACTCTGACCCCACGAGAAGGGGAGAGAGCCCCGTGGATGAGAAAAGAAAGCCCCGCAGATGGGCGCGGAAGAGATCGCTAGCTAACATGGGAGAGGTTGCGTCAAGCAGCGGTAGAAAATGATTGTCAATGTTTAACAATTAATGTAAATATCATTGCATCATTGAACTCTGACCCCACGAGAAGGGGAGAGAGCCCCGTGGATGAGAAAAGAAAGCCCCGAGGGCGCGGAAGAGATCGGGAGGTTGCGCAGAAAAATGAGAATGTTTAACAATTAATGTAAATATCTCATTGAACTCTGACCCCACGAGAAGGGGAGAGAGCCCCGTGGATGACAGCTGACATGGGAGAGGTTGCGTCAAGCAGCGGTAGAAAATGATTGTGAATGTTTAACAAATATCAATGTAAATGGATCATCGCATCATGATGAACTCTGACCCCACGAACTCTGACCCAGAAGGGGAGAGAGCCCCGTGGATGAGAAAAGAAAGCCCCGCAGATGGGCGCGAAAGAGAGCGCTAGCTGACATGGAAGAGGTTGCGTCAAGCAGCGGTAGAAAATGATTGTGAATGTTTAACAATTAATGTAAATATCATTGCATCATTGAACTCTGACCCCACGAGAAGGGGAGAGAGCCCCGTGGATGAGAAAAGAAAGCCCCGCAGATGGGCGCGGAAGAGATCGCTAGCTGACATGGGAGAGGTTGCGTCAAGCAGCGGTAGAAAATGATTGTGAATGTTTAACAATTAATGTAAATATCATTGTATCATTGAACTCTGACCCCACGAGAAGGGGAGAGAGCCCCGTGGATGAGAAAAGAAAGTCCCGCAGATGGGCGCGAAAGAGAGCGCTAGCTGACATGGAAGAGGTTGCGTCAAGCAGCGGTAGAAAATGATTGTCAATGTTTAACAATTAATGTAAATATCATTGCATCATTGAACTCTGACCCCACGAGAAGGGGAGAGAGCCCCGTGGATGAGAAAAGAAAGCCCCGCAGATGGGCGCGGAAGAGAGCGCTAGCTGACATGGGAGAGGTTGCGTCAAGCAGCGGTAGAAAATGATTGTGAATGTTTAACAATTAATGTAAATATCATTGTATCATTGAACTCTGACCCCACGAGAAGGGGAGAGAGCCCCGTGGATGAGAAAAGAAAGCCCCGCAGATGGGCGCGAAAGAGAGCGCTAGCTGACATGGAAGAGGTTGCGTCAAGCAGCGGTAGAAAATGATTGTCAATGTTTAACAATTAATGTAAATATCATTGTAAAATATCGTAGGAATAAATGGCTTTAGTTAAAGTAACGTCCAGTTACTGCGTTTTGTCTGTCAAATACCCTAGACACCAACTTCAAAAGTTCAGCTTTGGTTAGACTGGTAGAGAAGTCTAACAAAACTGTAGGTTCGGCCGGGATGAATCTTTTGCAAGCGGCTAAACCTACATAAATTGGGGGCTCGGCCGAGACGAATTCGTTGGACTGTTGAAAAATCTACATTTATAGCTACGCTTTTGATTTTCTATTCAGCAGCATATAAATTCAATATTTAGTTATGTTTCGAACATATGCATTTCATTCACTTAAAATTGTCTTGTACTGCTTTTTAATTGAGTAGCTAATTCTTTTCACTTAATTTGTCTTCTTAAATGAGTTGAACAGTTTGTTCAGAGGTAATAAAATAAGGAAGAGCCTCAAAAAACGACGATTTGTGATAATTGAGGTTATTTACTCATGAATTTTCTCCACTGAACAGAAGTTTTGAGCTTAAGAAATCAATTTTAATTTAAGAATTTATTTTTCTTTATATCATATTAGTGGATCATTTTGTGTTCACATAGTAATAACATTTTATCAATGGGCACGAAAAGATAATTCGAGTTAAATATTTTTGTGTTTCATATATTATAATTTTATTATTATATTTTTTATACTTATACTATTTTATGGGCTGGCCATTAATAATTCAAAGGAGTTACATTCAATTAAGCCTTCAAAACATTTATTGCCGAATTGATTTCCAAAATTTCCATCGGTACCTTTCTTTGTATCACATATTAGTGATTCCGCTTTGCGTTTATATAGTAATAACATTTTATCAATGGGTTCGAAATATAAATAAAAAAATTGATTTTATATTACCTGTCTTAAAAATTTAATCATGTTTCCATTAATATTTCCATTGACTTTTTGATTAAAAATTTTCTGAAGAAAAATGTCTGAATTATTTTAATATTTAAAAAAAAAAAATATTTAGAATCTGCGAAACAGATGAATAAAGTGCAATGCATAAAAATAAACCCTTTAACCGCACGCAAATTGTTGTAATCTTTCTCCAAACGCAAACTGTAATCTCTTTCAGCCGACTCTAACAATCTCCTCCCACCCTAAGACGTCTCGCGAGGATTCTTGTACAAGACAGTTGGGATACTTCTCCAGAGCTCATTTAGCTGACACAAAATCAATGCTGCAACTCTAACAAATCTAGTTACGAATTTTTTCCCTAGAGGGCGACACCATGCTGCTTTTATCTTCAATGGTTGATAGTAAATGCGGAATTACTTTATATTTAAACTTCCTAGGGGAAAAAATACAGCTTTAATTTAAAATAATTTGACAGGAAATGTAGCAGATTCAGCATTATCTAGGGTGACTGATGCTTTGGGAGGAAGGGAGGTCATTCACATTCTGTCACTTCAATTAAAAATGAACAATCCTTGGAGATAGTATATTCTGATGGGCCCAATGGTAGAGTAGCTCGCGCACTGGCGCTCGGTACTACAGGTTTCGGGTTCGAGTCCCGGCGGTGCCATGAATGTTTGTAGTGATTCGGAATCCACTTTAAACCGTAGTTACCGGTCTAATAGGATCATAGAGCGTAATGGGGATAGTGTTACTCGCGTTCGTAGCATATCTTCAAGCTACACGTGCCCCCTGAATAGTGCCATATGAATAACAGCTGTGCAGCCGTATAGAAGGACAGTAGAGCTGAAAGTTGAATATAAAGAATCAGTTTAGTAGAATCAGAAGTTTGTTCTCCTACTCCACGTTTCTTAATGTTTTAAAGTTGAATTTCATCCAATTTCTAGATGTTAGATAGACTTCTTCATAACCTCTAGACAGAAGAATCTTACACCAAGTGAAATTTTAAATTTATACGAAGGAAATTAGAAAATTCAGACTTTGATGTAAACATCCTGGTGAGAATCCACCTTTACAGATGTACGCATTTATCGTGTGGTCACGTATAACAGGTCTATGAGGCATATAATAACAGCTACTTTCATTTTCAATAAATTTCCATTCTTTGTAATTCCTATTTGTAATTATTTGAACAAAATTATAATTTAGTTCACATACAATTCATTCAAATATAATTTTGTTTACTATTATATCCATTTAATAAAATATAGTTTCCCTTCTTTAATTTATTTTCTATAGCAGTTGTTCTATAGCAGTTTCTAACAGTTGTTCTTCTACCACGAAATTATCTTTTAATCCTGATTTGTTTTCTTTCCACAAATGTTTTGTTACCTACCATTATTAAATTTCAAATTAACATTAAAATCTTTAATAATATTTAAATCAGATTTCGAAAAAATTTAATTTTTTTTTTCAAGGCTATTGAATCTATCTTCCAAAATGATTGTAAGTCAAACAATTTTGTACCTTCACCATATAAAAACAACGCATTAACTCTTGCATTTCCTTGGTCTGTTTTGTACATAAAAAGTGAAATGCAAGATCGTTGGATAAAAGAATAAATTTTCATCCAGCTTCCTAACTTTCCCCACTGTATGCTCCAGAAATATTCAGCACCAAGAAGTATGTTTATTATCATGTGTGACCATGATTTTGTCCTGGTTAGGGGTCCGTGACGTTATCCGAAAATGAGGGCCAAGCAAATAAAACTCCATTTCAAATTTTGGCGGAAAATGACACAATTTTTTAAATGATTCATTAATAGCGTTAGTTTTCAGGAATTTTCTGGAGAATTTGGCTTTTGCTTGCAATATAGTTTTGAATCACTTTTCATTTTTTGGGTTGGGATTTTAAACATTTGCATATCAAATGCTATAAGCACTCGTAGTGCGTTGACTAATTCCTTCTTTATGAATTTTCATTTTTATCATTTTTGACATTTTCCCATGCCTATTGAGCTGTATAGTCCTTTTTATTGTATTTGGAATACTTTATTCTTTATTTATGCCTAGAATTTTCAAACTTTGGTATATTCTTTTGTCTATTGAATGTGATAACGTTTCTTGTAGAATTTGGAATACTTCATTCTTCATTTACGACTATATTTATCTTACTTTGTATATTCCTTTAGAGATTCTTGAACAATTCATTCTTCATGAAGTTGTTGATCTATTCAACCTCGTTACATTCATATGACTATTGAATTTGGCCATTCTTGTAATATTTCAATCAATTACTTCCTATAGCTCGTGCATTATTAAACATTGGCACATTCCTGAGTTTATTCTTCCGTTCTCCAATGTTCACACATGATAAGTTGAAATTTGCCGAGCAAATATCAACATTTTTATTTTTTTCGTTGTTAGAGCTAGAATATGCCGGCACCCAACCATGTTGATCCATACATTTTCAAATCTTCTTTAATTTGGAGGGACCTTGAAGAGGGATATCCGATATAAGATCTGCAACGAGTACTTCGTTCTCTAATAGGGTTTGGAGATCTTCTTTGCTTCTTATTCGCAGTTGGTAAACATCGAATTCCTTTTCGTTTCCCTCTTCTTCCTCCCAAAAGCATAAATCGTCAGGTGTTCTTTCCGTATAACTGGTAGTTTCAAATTACTGTCTAATTGCATAGTAACGTAACACTTTTCACTTCATGAATCAATTAGCATTCTTTCTGATTTTGTTTTATTTCTAGATTGAGCAATTACTGAACATGTTTGCAAAAGTATATTACGGAAAGGCTTCGGAAATGTGAGACATAGCAGCGGCATTAATTTTGGATTCATTAGTTTTGACGTACATCTTTTCTATATACTTGGAAAAACAAAATAAGTTTATTATGAGTTTTACTTTTAAAATTATCACAAGGTTGCAATTTCTATCTACAGTCAGTTGACAGTTATAGGATTTTAGAAATTAATAACATCTTCCCTCTATCTTTGATGTTTGTCTTTTTAGATCATCACCATATTTATTACATTCGGAAGACACATGCTCATTAAGGCCAAATTGCAAATTTGTGGCTGTTGGGTTTTACAGACTTTTTTTGTGGCGCCAACTGAGCGATAAGTTGCCAAATATGGTAACTCGGGTTTCTTGCACAGTTTTCAATTTACTTCACTTACAATCGAAAGCTGTTAGTTGGCGTACTTTGGTGAAAAGAAATTTTGACGTCAAATCCCAACTACTCCTGTTCAGCGATTTTACCTTTCATTACAAACGGTCTGTTGGGCCAATTGGTTAGAGATCTGGCCTTTGGCACCTCAGAATCGAATACTGACGGTAGCATGAATGTTTGTAAATGATTCGGAATCCCCTTTAAACTGTAGGTTCCCATCTTCTTAACCCTCCTGTGCACAAGACGACGGTAGAGCGACAAACCAAACCTTTCATTATATTCACAAAATACACATGAATTTATTTTCCGGTATGTTAAAAAAAGTGGATGGTTTTGAATTCCATGGCTTTTATTTCTAACAGACAATTCCTGACAATTAAACATTTCTGTTGTTTTAGAATTTCTCGAATTATTAACCATTAAAGTGACTTCTCTACATTTAATTTCCTTTTTAAGAAATTCAATTAATTCTGTTACATCAAACTTTTTTCTGAAGAGTTTCTTTCTAATAAATTCAAGTGTTAAATCTTATTTAAGTAATTTTAAGGTAACTGGATTCAATAGATTCCCGTAACTATCACTTGTTAATTTATGTGAATTTAAATTTCTAACATTGCAGTCTATTTGATCATACAATTAAGTAATCCGTAAACATTACTTTAATTTCTAACAGGCTATAAATTTAACAATTTATTCATATGACTAATAATTAATAAGTCTTTACGATCCTATCTATATTTCAACAATTTTAAACAAGAGTCATAATTTACTTCTGTGAGACAAGCCAGACGCATAATTGTATGCTTGCCTTTCAAGTAAATAAAATTTTCTATTTTACATATTGATTTATCTAAGGAATTATAAAACTCTAACCACAGGCTGGAATCATCATTGTTAATATCGGTAATTTTACATTTTGAGTGCTATGCACTACTTTAGTAGAATGCACTACTTTTGTTTTGCATTCTGCTCATTTGTTCATTATTCAGTCCTTTAATTTTCCTAGACAAATGAAATTTGCTAGAAATCAATTTTTTCATTATATTCTTCACCAGCTATTATTTCATCTTCTATATAATCAACCGTAAGCAATTTTCCAATTTCATTATTTATTTTATAATGCTAGTCTGATAATCGCAGAAAAAGGGCTGTAGGGACTTATCGTCAAAAATTCTTTTAAACGCCCAGAAACAGATTGTAATTGTAAGTAAAATTAACTGTAAACAACACAAGAAACATGGGTCACCACATTTGACAAAGCCAGATGTTAAACTGTAATTCCCTGTCTAATAAGTGTGTAAAAAAATTACCGTAGAGTGACAAACCAAGTTAATACCCAAAAATCTATTGTATGTGCTGAAGAGTTAAATAAAAATTAGTTTAATGGAAAGTTATACTCAATTTTGTATTTGTTATAATGCATATACACACTTGAAGTAACATACTCAGAATTATGTAAATCTACCTATCACTAGAACTGTTTCTGAAGTCATAATAACTCTTCTAAGATTTCCCATCGACCACTTTATAAATGAGCCGCGGGAACCAGTCAGATTAGTTCTTACACAACGACCCTAGAAGTTCCAATTACTTCGAAGGATCCCAACCTCATTCATTTACTGTTATGGGTCCATTTTGGGCGGCAAAAGAAAAACTAAAGAACCCACCAAGAAAAGAACAGCCATAATGCTACAGTAATTTAATCCCAATAGTGTTTGGGGACAATTTATGATGCCGATACTCAATTTCCTGCGTTGCGTCGCGCCATTTTTTTTCCACTTAATGTCCCCTTTCTTTTCCACGGCTGGAAAATACAGATGTAGGATTGCTGATATAAATCCTCCGGGTTATCACTCCAAATATGATCAGATTGGTCGCCGCAGCCCGCCAAGATAGGCGACAAATGGCAAATAATTCAAGAACTGGAAGGAACAATGGTATGTTTTATAGGAAATTCCCCCATATGGCGGCAGATGTTTGGAAGTGCGTTTTTGTGAGGCTTTTGAATACACTGTGTTGTCTCCGTTGGGTTTATTTACGGGTGAAGTTATGGGAATGGAGTGTTGAAATAAGTTTGGTTGGTGAGTTTTGAAAGTATTTTACGAATTGGCTACGATTTCGAATATAGTGTTATGAGATCTCTTTGGAAATGATGGAGATTTTGGGCTAAAGAACTACTGATGCTTGTATACAATTCATAGACAAATACAGAATTTCTTACAACTGATGATGTGTTTAGAAAGAATTGGGTACATTGATAATAGTATATCAGGTAATAATACCTTCATTGGTTTACAGTTAAGCTTAATTACTGTATCAACCAATGGCTTGTCCGCTTAGAATGTTATTTTTATGTATGTTATGCCTACTTTAGAAACAAATACTGTACGAAATGTGATGAAGCCAACACACACACGCCAACAACTGCAGCCTAATGGCTAATTAGCTAAAGCTCTAGGTCTAGATTTCAGGTTATAATCCTGGAGGTGGCATAGATTTTTGTTAGTTGTTGGGAATCCACGTTAAATTGTAGATCCCTGTGTAATTAGCCTAAAGTGTGCAAAACAATGCCAATAGAGCGAAAAACCAAGCCAACACCCAAAAACACTATTGTATATCATGAAGGGTTAAATAAACGTTACAAAATGGAGTATAACTTTCTATTAAATTATTTGTTACAATTCTTATATACACCTGAACAATCATGCGCCGCATTATGTAAATCAATTAATTTTTAGAAATAAAAATAGTGTTTCTGAAGTCATAATAACTCTGCTAAAACTTACTATAGATCTCTTTATAAATTAGTCGGGGAACTACTCGGATTAGTTCTTACACAAACAACCGTGAAATCTCAATTAGCTAGAACACTGGACTTTGGTGCCAATGGATTCAAGTTATAATCCTGGCAGAAGCATGAATGTTTGTCAGTGGTTCTGGATCCACTGTTACAAGTTAAACTGTATGTCACGGTCTAATTACCCTAAAGTGTACAAAGAAATTACCGTTCGCGTCAAACCTAACCAATACCACAAAACTATTGTATGTGCTGAAGGGTTAAAAACATTAATTTAACATAAAGTTATACTCAATTTTGTATTTTTATAATGCATATACACACTTGAATAGCCATGCTCATCATTATATCAATCGACTTCTTATTAGAAATAAATATAGTCGTATTTCTGAAGTCATAATAACTCTTCTAAAACTTCCCATCGTCCTCTTTATAAATGAGTCGCGGAACTACTCGGATTAGTTCTTACACAACGACCCTAGAAGTTCCAATTACTTCGTAGGATCCCAACCTCATTCATTTACTGTTATGGGTCCATTTTGGTGACAAAAAAAAAATAAAGAACCCGCCATGAAAAGAACACCCATAATGTTACAGTAATTTAATCCCAATAGTGTTTGGGGACAATTTATGATGCCGATACTCAATTTCCTACGTTGCGTCACGCCGTTTATTTTTCCTACTTAATGTACCCTTCCTTTTCCACGGCTGCAAAATACAGATGTATGATTGCTGATATAAATCCTTCGGGTTATCACTCCAAATATGATCAGAAGGGTCGCCGCAGCCCGCCAAGATAGGCGACAAATGACAAATAATTCAAAGGCAGGAAGGAACAATGGAATGTTTTATAGGAAATTCCCCCATATGGCGGCAGATGTTTGGAAGTGTAAGGCTTTTGAATACACTATGTTGTCTCCATTGGGTTTATTTACGAGTGCAGTTATGGGTATGGAGTGTTGAAATAAGTTTCGTTTTTGAGTTAAGTATGTTACGAATTGGCGACAATTTAGAGTAGAGTGTTACGAGATACCTTTGGAGATGATGGAAAGTTTGGGCCTTTCTCCAAAGAAATACTGATGTTTGTATTCAATTCATAGACAAATACAGAATTTGCTGCAAATGTTTATGTGCTTAGAAATAATTGGCAAAATACCTACATTGGGTTGTAATTAAGGGCTGTATCGACCAATGACTTTCCATTTTTTGAAGCCATTTTTATTTAAATTACGGCTATTTTAGAAGACAAAATACTGCGTCTAATATCTTAATTTAAATTCAAATAAATAAAATAGAAATTTTTAACATACAGGCTTCATAGGATATTTTCTATTTCAATTTAATATCTCATCAATTTAATGGCATATTCACTTTAAAAGATATCAAATAAATTTTATACATTAATATCTTTACCATAAAGACCATATTCAAAACCTATATGGCTTTCTTGAAAAAGTTGATTAAGCGGATTTTGCGTTAAAATTGGTTATAATTTAGAACAGATAATGGAGGAATGGATGCATAACGACATAGATAATGGATAAAGTAAATACGCTTCAATTGTTATATACTAAGCTATGCTTCATTTGTAAGTGTTTATTAATAGTGTAGACATTTGAAATTGTTGGGGACAGTTAGAAATTAGATATGGAATGTCAGAAATGTTGTTCTAAATCTGATCAAGCCAGTATACTCATTAGCAAACACCCTAAAAAACTATTGTATATGTTGAATTAAATAAATATTCATTTAATAGAAAGTTATACTCAAATTTGTGTTTGTTATAAAGATTAAACGCATCTGAACAGCCATGCTCAGCATTATGTAAATATACTTCTTATTAGAAATGAAAGAAGTCGTATTTCTGAAGTCCTAATAACTCTTCTAAAACTTCCCATCGACCGCTTTATAAATTAGTAGCGCAACTACTCGGATTAGTTCTTACACGACGACCCTAGAAGTTCCAATTACTTCGAAGGAACCCAACCTCATTCATTTACCGTTATGGGTCCATTTTGGCGTCAAAAGAAAAAACTAAAGAACAGCCAAGAAAAGAACACCCATAATGCTACAGTAATTTAATTCCAATAGTGTTTGGGGACAATTTATGATGCCGATACTCAATTTCCCGCGTTGCGTCGCACCGTTTATTTTTTTCCCACATAATGTCCCCTTCCTTTTACACGGCTGAAAAATACAGATGTATGATTGCTGATATAAATCCTCCGGGTTATCACTCCAAATATGATCAGAAGGGTCGCCGCAGCCCGCCAAGATAGGCGACAAATGGCAAATAATTCAAGAACTGGAAGGAACAATGGAATGTTTTCTAGGAAATGCCCCCATATGGCGGCAGATGTTTGGAAGTGCGTTTTTGTGTGGCTTTTGAATACACTGTGTTGTCTCGCTTGGGTTTATTTACGGGTGCAGTTATGGGTATGGAGTGTTGAAATAAGTTTGGTTGGTGAGTTTTGAAAGTATGTTACGAATTGGTTATAATTTGGAATATAGTGTTATGAGATCTCTTTGGTGATGATGGAGAATTTGAGCATTCTTCAAAGAATGCATTGATTTCACAGACAAATATAGAATTTGTTTCGAAGGATATCTTTAAAAATTATTGACCAAATACCTACATTTTGTTAAAATTGAACTTAAGTCCTGTATCGGCCAAGGGTTTGCCCTTTTATAAAGCCCTTTATAGTTAAATTATGGCTATTTCAGAAGACAAAATATTGTATTTATTTTAATCTTAATTTAAATGTAAACAACGTGACTGTAAATTTTAAATATACCGGCTTCCTAGGATGACTATTGTATTAATTTATATCACATAAATTTGTTGTCCTATTCACTTTAAAAGGGTTTGATTGCCCAGTGACTAGCTCGGTTTCGGTTTTGAGTTCCAGCGGTGCCGTGGATGTTTTTGAGTGGTTTGGAATCCACGCTAAGTTGTAGGTTCCGATCTAATTAGCCAAAAGTGTGCAAAACAATGACAGTAGAGCGACAAATCAAGCCAGCACTCAAAAAATTATTGTATATGCTGAAAGGTTTAAAAACAATAATTTAATAGAAAGCTATGATCAGTTTTGTATTTGTTACAATAGTTATACACACATGAACAACCATGTTGAGCATTATGAAAATCGATTCGTCATTAGAAATAATAATCGTATTTCTGAAGTCTTAATAACTCTTCCTAGCCTGACGGCCAATTAGCTAGCACTCTGGCCTTTGGTACCACAGCCTTTAGG
Organism: Caerostris darwini; assembly: GCA_021605075.1. NCBI lineage: Eukaryota > Metazoa > Arthropoda > Arachnida > Araneae > Araneidae > Caerostris > Caerostris darwini. The sequence continues at coordinate 66,710 of BPLQ01002857.1, read as the reverse complement.
TTCGAATACAAGAGGTGGCAGGGATGCTTATTAGTGGTTCTGAAACCAAGTTAAACAGTAGGTTCCGATCTAATTAGCATAAAGTCTGCAAAAAAAAAAAAAAAAAAACGTTGATAGACAAACCAAGCCAGCACTCAAAAAACTATTGTATGTGCTGAAGGGTTAAATAAACATTAATTTAATAGAAAGTTATACTCATTTTTGTATGTGTTATAATGCATATACAGAACTGAAATAACCTACTGTAATAAATTATTAATATGTAAATCGACCTATCATTATATCTAAAAGTAGTCGTATTTCTGAAGTCCTAATAACTCTTCTAAAACTTCCCATCGACCTCTTTATAAATTAGTCGCGGAACTACTCGGATTAGGTCTTACACAACGACCACCCTGGAAGTTCCAATTACTTCGAAGCATCTCATCCTCAGTCATTTACCGTTATGGGTCAATTTTGGCGTCAAAAGAAGAAAATAAAGAACCGCCAAGAAAAGAACACCCATAATGCTACAATAATTTAATCCCAATAGTGTTTGGGGACAATTTATGATGCCGATACTCAATTTCCTACGTTGCGTCACGACATTTTTTTCCACTTAATGTCCCCTTCCTTTTCCACGGCTGGAAAATACAGATGTAAATACAGATACTGATATAAATCCTCCGGGTTATCACTCCAAATATGATCAGAATGGTCGCCGCAGCCCGCCAAGATAGGCGACAAATGGCGAATAATTCAAGAACTGGAAGGAACAATGGAATTTTTTATAGGAAATGCCCCCATATGGCGGCAGATGTTTGGAAGTGCGCTTTTGTGAGGCTTTTGAATACACTGTGTTGTCTCCATTGGGTATATTTACGGGTGCAGTTATGGGTATGGAGTGTTGAAATAAGTTGGGTTGGTGAGTTTTTGAAGTATGTTACGAGTTGACTACAATTTGGAATAGAGTGTTATGAGATGTCTTTGGAGATGATGAACATTTTGGGCATTTCTTCAAAGGGATACTGATATTTGTATTTAATTCATAGGCAAATACAGATTTTCTTATGAATGATTTAGTACATTGATCATAGTAAATTAAGTAATTATACGTGGATTGGGTTATAGCTAAACTTTAGTAATTATCGATCAATATCTTGTTCGTTTAGAAAGCCATTTTTAGTTAAATTATGGCTACTTTATATGACAAAATACAGTATTATCTATTTTAATCTTTATTTAAATATGAGAAATTGAATTGTAAATTTTTAACATATAATCTTCATAGAATATGTGAGTTGCCTATTCACTTCAAAAGGTGTCAAATAAATTTTATACGTTATTACCTATACCATAAAGACCATATTGAAAACCTATATGGTTGTCTTGAAGAAGGTGATTAAATAACTGGATTTTATGTTCAAATTGGTTATAATTTGGAGTAGATAATGGATGGACGAATAATGGCATAGATAATGGATGGATGGATGGATAAAGACATAGATAATGGATAAAGAAAATACGCTTCAATTCTTATATACCAAGTTATGCTACATTTGTAAGTGTTTATTAATGGTGTAGACATTTGGAATTGTTGGTGACAGTTAGAAATTAGGTGGGGGAAGTCAGAAATGTTGTTCTAAATGTGATCAAGCCAATATACGCATTAGCAAACACCCCAAAAAACTATTGTATATGCTGAATTAAATAAATATTCATTTAATAGAATGTTATGCTCAATTTTGTATTTGTTACAATATTTATATACACCTGAACAACTATCCTCTCTGCATCACGTAAATCGATTCATCATTAGAAATAAAAGTAGTCGTATTTCTGAAGTCATAACTCTACCAAAACTTCCCATCTACCTCTTTATAAAGTAGTCGCGGAACTACTCGGATTTGTTGGTGTAGACATTTGGAATTTCTGAATTGTGTTTATTGTTGGTGTATATATTTAGATGGACTGTTCCAGTTGTGATGAAGCCGATATATACATATCCAGTTGGATAGCTCTCTGGCCTTTGGGATCACAGGCTTTCAGGGTCGAATATTGGCTGTGACATGAATGTTTGTGAGGGGTTCGGCAGCCACGTTAAACTGTAGGTCCCGATCAAATTAGCGTAATGTGTGCAAAATAATGACCGTAGAGAGCCATACCAAGTAAACATCCATGCCACCGCCAGTATTTGAACCTGAAGCATGTGGCATCAAAGGACAGAGCGTAGCCAATTGGTCATCAGGCTGCAGGTGCTGGCTAATGTATATATTGGCTTCATCACAACTGGAACAGTCCCTCCAACATTCTACATCCAAGTATTGTATATGCTGAAGGATTAAATAAAGATTAATAATATAAATTTATACTCAATTTTGTATTTGTTATGATGCATATAGGTACACACCTAAAAAAACATACTCAGCATTATGTAAATCGACTTATCACTAGAACTGTTTCTGAAGTCATAATAACTCTTCTAAGATTTCCCATCGACCGCTTTATAAATTCGTCGCGGAACTGCTCAGATTAGTTCTTACACAACCACCCTGGAAGTTCCAATTACTTCCAACGATGTCAACCTCATTCATTTACTGTTATGGGTCCATTTTGGCGTCAAAAGAAAAAGTAAAGAACCCGCCAAGAAAAGAACACCCATAATGCTACAGTAATTTAATCCCAATAGTGTTTGGGGACAATTTATGATGCCGATACTCAATTTCCTGCGTTGCGTCGCGCCGTTTATTTTTTTTCCATTTAATGTCCCCTTCCATTTCCACGGCTGGAAAATACAGATGTAGGATTGCTGATATAAATCCTCCGGGTTATCACTCCAAATATGATCAGAATGGTCGCCGCAGCCCGCCAAGATAGGCGACAAACGGCAAATAATTCAAGAACTGGAAGAATGTATGTTCAATGGAATGTTTTATAGGAAACTCCGCCTTATGGCGGCAGATGTTTGGAAGTGCGTTTTGTGAGGCTTTTGAATACACTACGTTGTCTCCGTTGGGTTTATTTACGGGTGCAGTTATGGGTATGGAGTGTTGAAGTAAGTTTCTTTGGTGAGTTTTGAAAGTATGTTACGAATTGGCTACAATGTGGAATAGAGTGTTATGAGATCTCTTTGGAGTTGATGTCAAAGAATGTATTCAATTCATAGACAGATACGTAATTTGTTTCAAATGATATGCTTTAAAAATTATTGACCAAATATCTGCATTGAGTTTTAGTTAAACTTAAGTATTGTATCAACCAATTGTCCGTTTTTAATTAAGTTATGGTTCCTTTGAAAGACAAAATACTGTATCTATTTTAATCTTAATTTTAATATGAATAGGATTTCATAGGATGTGTTCTGTACTAATTTAATATCTCATAAATTTGTTGCCGTACTCACTTTAAAAGATATCAAATAAATTTTACACGTTAATACTTTTTACCACCAAGACCACATTAAAAATCGATACGGTCTTCTTGTTGAGGTTGATTAAATAACTGGATTTAAGGTTGCAAATTGGCTATAATCTGAAATAGATAAGGGATGGATGGATTGTGTGGATAATGGAATAAATAATGGTTGTATGTATAATGGAATATATAATGGATGTAAGGATAATGGAATATATAATGAATGTATGGACTGATAAGTAACCAGGATTTATTGACATATTTTTACCCACCTAATAATTGATTTTAAATGGAATAAATTGATTAAATACCTTTTTTAGTACAACATACATTTATTTATTTAGACTTCTTTTACATCCTTATAAGTTTATGATAATGATTATTATTTGAATGATGGATATGATTACGGATTAGTTTTGAAAGTATATTACAAATTGGATCCATTTTCTGACATAGAATAGATAATGGATGGAGGGGGATAATATTTATTAATAAATATAAATAAATATTATACGATAGTGAAATAGATAAATTTGGTAATTAATGTATAATGGAATAGATAATGATTAATTACCTGGATTTTATTGAACAAATATTGTTAATCTTCTTTTAATTTTCGGAAAAAATAGTAGATTTTAAATGGAATGAATTGATGAAATACATACATTGTATAATACAACATGAAATTATTTCTTGCGTCTCCTTTGTTTTCCTAATAAGTGCATTTCCTAATAAGTGCGAAGAAACCGTGTGGTCTTATAGAAGGAAGGAAAGGGGGGTGGGGAGGAAGCTTCTGTAGATGAATGTAGAAGTATGTAGAAGTATGACTTTGTTGAAGAAGTTGACTTTGACCTTGAAGCTGAAAAAGGAGGGCGTATTTAGCAAAACATCTGTAGATTCTTTAAAAATAATTTGTGTTGTACTCTGAAAATTCTTCATATCAGAAAATAAATATAAATCGTGTAGAAATATAAATATAATCGCAAAAACGCAATTAATCATGATTAATAAATATAAATCATTAATTAAAATTACGATTAATAAATATAAATCATTAATTAAAATTACGATTAATAAATATAAATCATTAATTAAAATTACGATTAATAAATATAAATCATTAATTAAAATTACGATTAATAAATATAAATCATTAATTAAAATTACGATTAATTAATACAAATCATGCATGAAAAATAACAATGTCGTACAAAATGGGGTTTTCCATCGGATAATAAAATCTCACGTCGCAGAGTAACAGCCAATCAGAAGCCTTAAAGCCTGAGTACTTAGCCTTTTAACCACGTATTATTTTAGTATATAGTGGACATTAACATTAACTGACATTAAAAATTATGCTTATTAACAAGTTGTTCAATATTTTTAAAAAATATATTTAGGGAAATTTAATTTTTTCTAGAGTAAATACAACGTATTCTTGGAATTCTCTAATGAACTTTACGTTAATATAAGTTTTTTGACTGCCCGGTAATATTCCTCCTCTTTTTCATTATAATATTAATGTAAGCCACTGATTTGGTGCCTAAATGAAATCGTTAATAGGATTAACGAACTTGGTTAATCATATGCTCATAATGTTTTCAAAATCCGGAAAATATTTATTGGTTTCATACAGAGGAAATTGGAAGAATTGATAAGACATAAATACTCAGCTAATTTTTAAAATACAAAGTTTTATACAAATGCATCTTTTTACATGAAACTTGAAATGTTGGCAAAAAGTTATTCAATGTCTCTCGCTCTCTCTCATATATATAAATTTACAAATATTTACATATATTTTTTTTGTAATACAAAATTTTCAATGTCTTCATTGCATCCTGTAATTTTTTTTACCTTATACAATACATTTAATAATTTCCAGTTAAAATAATATCATTTTTTCCTAAGTATTATAATAATATTTCATTTATTTTCAATTAGATGGATTTCATCTATTATGATTTAAAAAGAGGATATTTATAAAAATTATAATTTATTCAAAAGTTTTGTCATGGTCGTTACTATTATAATATCGTTTTTCAGATGAAATGGTTAAAACTATTTAAAAAAATCATTCAATTTTGTAAAATTTAATTAAGAGAAACAATTGCTAATATATAAGTTAACATATAATTTATTAAAAAATGTATTTAAATTACATTTTGATAGTTTTATAAGATATTACATAGTTAAATGATACTGCATAGTTTTGTCTGCTCACATATATAATATGACAAAATATAATAAATTAGTTTCATAGTATATGACTATGAAAATGATTTTCTTTATTTCCTATACGAAATATAATTTACATCTATGAAAAAACAAAATTATAAAATAATAACATTGATAAGGATATATTATTTAAAAATAATACATAAACATAGTTTTAATAGATACAATAATGTTTAATTTTTATATTTTATAGTTAATTTTCAACCTTATTTGCATATAAACATTAATTTGAAATTTATTTTATTTTTTATTACTTTATTTGATAAAAATAATACAGAATTCAACATTAAGCTAAATCTATGTAATTTATATTATTATTATTATTGTCTTTTAGGTTAGATTTATATGAATTTTTCTATCTTTAATATTGTATATTTGAAAAGTTAGGTGGTAATAACTTAAAAAATGTCCAATAGATGGCGCTACAATACAAGAAAAAATATTAGATATTTTGCAAATGGATTTTTAAAACTTACATTCTTTTTTTTCATAAATTGAAATCGCGACGAACAAAATTTAAAAAAAAAAAAAAAAAATTATTTTAACTACATTTCTTGTCCACGAACAATGTCTTTTTTTAGATTAAAAATTATCTTTTGAAGGCAATTTATTTATCCCAGCAATTTAAAAAATTTAGAATATTAGAATTTTGAGTAAAGGAATGGGAAGGAGAGCTTTGCAAATATTGCAAAATGGGACAGTTTTTCCAATTCTTACTATTAGCTCACACTCTCCCTATATATATCTTGTTCAAATTTTCAATACTTTTTATTCTTCCACTCTAGTTCAAATACATTTTTTTAAATTTGTAGTGGATGACACTTAATGTTAATACAGTTTTTTCAAATATTAATTCAGTAATTAAATTAAATTTAATTAATTAATTATAATTTTTATATGTGAGAAAATTTTTTTTTGCCACTTAATATTGTGATTCTGTATCATATGTATATACATATTTATATTAATTGTAGTTATTTAATAAAAAGTAACTAAAATAATATTTTTCTTAGTTGACCTAAGTAGGAATTGACTTTAAGAATTTTTTTTTTTATATTACTTGTTTGTGACATGGTCGGCATCATTTTTTGACCTTAGTCAATTTTATATTGTATGATTTTTTAATGTCATATTCTTCTATCCTTTGCGTATGCTAATGTAAGATAGAACAGATTCAAATTTATACATAAATAGATTCGAACAATTTTGAATTACACTAGAATATGATATTGTTAGTGTCTCAATTAGCACTATAATATTATTAAAAATAAATGTTAACAGAAATAAATGCTAACAGATAAATGCTAATTGTTACATTTTTTTCACTCTATCGCTGAAAAGTCCCTTACAAATGAAGTTGAAATTTTCCTCTTACATCTGGTGCCATCTATTGTTAGATACATGCAACTTAAATCTAAAAAAAACTTACTTAATTAAATTTAAATACTGAATTAATATTTGAAAAAACTGTATTAACATCCAATGTCATCCACTACAAGTTCAAAAAAAAAAAATGTATTTGAACTTGAGTGGATGAATAAAAAGTTTTTTATCAACGATTGAAAATTTTAACAAGATATATATAGGGAGAGTGTGAGCAAATAGTAGGAATTGAAAAAATAAATAAATTCAGTTAATATTTTTAATACGATTGAATTCTTTATCTAAATTAACTAGTCAACTCCCTTGCATAACAGTCCATGTTGGACCATGATTGTCTACCTACAGGCAGATTCTGAAACATATATATTTCTTTTTACGGGGTAGGTTTGTCAGCCCTATGCCCTGCACTTTACAATCGTTATAGGCCGGGATCACCGGTTTATGATACGTTATATACACTGAAGTGACAAAAGTCATGGGATACCTCTTAATATCGTGTCGGCCCTCCTTTCGCCCTGCGAAGTGCAGCAACTCGACGTGGCATGGACTCAACAAGTCGTTGGAAGTCTTCTGCAGGAATATTGAGCCATGCTGTCTCGATAGACGTCCGTAATTGTGAAAGCGTTGATGGTGCAGGATTTTGGGCACGAACAGACCTCTCGATGATGTCCCATAAATGCTCGATGGGATTCATGTCGGGCGATCTAGGTGGCCAGATCATTCGTTGGAATTGTCGAGAATGTTCTTCAAACCAATCGCGAACAGTTGTGGCCCGGTGACATGGCGCATTGTCATCCATAAAAATCCCATCGTTGTTTGGGTACATGAAGTCCATGAATGGCTGCAAGTGATCTCCAAGCAGCTGAACATAAGCATTTCCAGTCAATGTTCGGTCCAGTCGCACCAGAGGACCAAGTCCATGCCATGAAAAAACAGCCCACACCATTACGGAGCCACCACCAGCTTGAACAGTGCCTTGCTGACAGTTTGGGTCCATGGCTTCGTGGGGTCTGCGCCACACTCGAACCCTACCATCAGCTCTTACCAACTGAAATCGTGACTCATCGGACCAGGCCACGGTTTTCCATTCATCTAGGGACCAACCGATATGCTCACGTGCCCACGAGAGTCGCTGCAAGCGATGTCGTTCTGTCAGTAAAGGCACTCGAGTCGGTCTTCTGCTGGAATAGCCCAAGAAAGCCAAATTTCTCCACACAGTTCTAACAGACAAGTCCCTTGTACGTCCCACATTGATTTCTGCGGTTATTTGACGCAGTGTTGCTTGTCTGTTATTGCTATCCCATGACTTTTGTCACTTCAGTGTATATGATATATATATAAAGATATAAACGCACACTACAGTGTGCGTTTAGTATCATTATTGTTATGTCAATTATTGTTGTTGTTGTCATCTATGTCTAGAAATATATAACCCTAAAAATGAAATCCTTAAAAAATATTTATTTTACTAGTGCGATATTTGTTTCTCCACTTATCATGAGTCCGCAGACTATAATTTAATTAGTCTGCAAACTCATAACTGTAAACTCATAAATAAAACAGGCAATATCTGTTGTATATGCACAAGAATATTATTTTAAAATAAAAATTAATTTTCTCATAATTTCGACAGTTAATTTTTTTAACATATGGATACACAAATAATACATTTGGAAATGCAAATAATATATATATTTTTTATACATTGTTTTTCACTACTTTGATCATTATAAAATAAATATATTTTGTAAAAGTGTGATAAATCTCAAGGGCCGGGAAAATATTCAAAGCGGGCCGCTTGTTGTCTATTAATGATCTATGGCATCGCCGGGACTCGAACTCGAAATCTTTATCTAGGCAATTTAATTTATTATTTCTAATCATTTAATAATATTTAATTTAATTTATTATTTCGTAATAAAATATAATATATTATATAAATATAAATATATTATGATTAATATAATTTTAACTGTAAAAGCAGTTTTCCATTGCACTTATGTAAGAAATACTTTCAAAATCAAATCTGTTCATTTCTTTTATAGTCAAATATAATCTCCTTTAATAGCATGGTTTCGGCTTGAAGTCCTGGCTGTGCGATGGATGTTTGTAGTGGTTCGAAATCCCCGTTAAACTGTAGGTCCCGGTCTGTTTAGTCTAACGTGTGCACAAGATGACCGTAGAACGACAAACCAAATGAAACAACACCTTTAATAGCATTCCATTTGATATTGATTTTCCAGAGGCTTTGTTTTTATATGTATTGTTAAACAATATGAATATAAATTATTCTTGTCTTACAGAAATATATTTGTTTTAATAAATTAAAAAATTCAAATGATCTTGGTGAAAAAAAAAGAATAATTTCATTGCTCAACCAATTAGTTTTTCGCAGTTTTTTTAGTATATTTTAATTAATAAAATATAATTATAAATAGAATTATGATTAATTAATATAATAATGATTGTAATAAAAAGCTTTTTCAATTGCATTTTTTTAAGAAATATTTTCTAAACCAGATTTTTATTTCTTCTATAGTCAGATTCAATCTTCTTAAATAGCATTCCATTTTATATTGATTTTTACTAAACCTTTGTTTTTATATTTATTGTTGAACAATATGAATATAAATTATTCTTGTCTTTCAGAAATATATTTGTTTTAATATATTGAAAAATTCAAATGATCTCGGTGAAAAAAAAGAATAATTTCATTCCTTAACCAATTAGTTTTTCGCAGTTTTTTGTGGCATTATTATAACATTAGTACAAAAAGCTCCTATCGATTATGATATGATACATCAATCCATCAATGACACATTGCATCGAAAGAGTACTTAATCGTAATCGATTCCCTGATTGATTTCACATAAATCTCTTTTAACGAAAACGTCCAAAGTGACAGAAGTGAAATAAGTATAAATATTTGAGGTTCCTCTGAAATAGATTATGGAATATTATTTTTATCATATTTTTGTTCAATTTTGTGTTGTTTTAATAACATGTGATTTATAGTTGTGGTTTCTGACATTCCTATTTTTGTATCAATAAAAAAAAAAATCGACAGAAAATAAGAAAAATTATTCCATGAAACTTTTGAATTGAGATTAAGAAATTGAATTTAATGGAAATCGATTAACTAGTTTTGAGGAATTAATTTTTTTGTTGAATGTGACGGTGGTACTCAATAACTCGATTCGTAACGTAAGCATGGAAAAAATAATTCATGTTTACATATAATTTACAGTTTGTGTTTGAAAATAATGAAGATACGGTTTTACTTTTAGCACATGACAGTGCGAAAAGAGTCATATTAAATATAGAATCGATTTACTTACAAAACGTGATAATGTGAAAATAATTATATTTCATATATAATTGAATATTTTCTTTGCATATTTACCTTGGTTGATAACTTTAGTTCTCCAAAATTATTTTTAATTTTTGTCGATAATATACTTACAAAGTGACATCGAATATTACTGGCAGTTTCTCATCATCATCATTGGCGTTACAGCCCCATGGTGGGCCAAGGCCGTTTGCCTACTGGCAGATTTCGAAACATGTGATGACTTCATTTTTAGGGGGTAGGGTTGTCAGCCCAACGCTCAACAGCATATTAGACTGGGACCTACAGTTTAAAGTGGAATTCGAACCACTACAAACATCCATGGCACCATATTTGAGGTTCCTTCGAAATAGATTATGGAATATTATTTTTATCATATTATTTTTCAATTTTGTGTTGTTTTAATAACATGTGATTTATAGATGTGGTTTCTGACATTCCTATTTTTGTATCAATAAAAAAATCGACGTAAAATAAGAAAAATTATTCCACGAAACTTTTGAATTGAGATTAAGAAATTGAATGTAACAGAAATCGATTAACTAGTTTTGTGGAATTAATTTTTTTTGTTAAATGTAACGGTGGTACTCAATAACTTGATTCGTAACATAAACATCAAAAAAATAATTCATGTCAACATATAATTTACAAAAAATATAAGCAAATAATGGGCTGCGTTAGAAAATAATGAAGATACGGTTTTACTTTTAACACACGATAGTGTGAAAAGAATCATATTCCATTCATAATCGATTTACTTACAAAACGTGATAATGTGAAAATAATTATATTCCATACATAATTGATTATTTTCTTTAGCTATTTACCTGTGTTAATAAATTTAGTTTTCCAAAATTAATTATTTTTTTCAATAATATACATACGAAATCGAATATCACTGATTGTTTTTATTATGTAATAAATAGCCAATAGCACATTTAATAACAATAAATATTATCATATCCCTATTTAAAAAAAAAAATTAATTAAATTAATATTCCGTTGCTAAATTTTATTTGCTTGGTTCTGAAACAAATGGTCAGATGGCCGTGTGGCTAGCGCTCTGGCGATCGATATCACAGGTTTCGAGCTCGAGTCCCGGATGGATGTTTGTAGTGTTTCGGAATCCATTTTAAACCGTAGGTCCCGGTCTAACTTGACCGTAGAGCTTTGCGGGTGTATTGTTACTTCGCGTCCATTGCTTATCTTCAAGCTACACGCACCTCCTGGGTAGTGCTAAGTGAGTAACGTCTGTGCAGTACTTGCCTTAATGCATCAAATACAACTGTCTAAGTGTTTACCAGCTGCACTACAAGAAAAAAAAAGTTTATAATTTGTTATCCTGTGTGACATGATGTTAATCGAATTAAAGCACTGATTGCCCGAATAGTATTTCAAAGGACGCGATTAGAATCCGAAGGCGGAGTGTGTTGTAGTGTTTGCTTTCAGGAATGAGGAGATTCAGTGGTGAGTATAACATAGGGGATTACATTTTCTTACATCAGTTTCCTTTTTTTTTCCCAATATGGCACTCATAAGTGAAACAATTTATTTGAAAAGTCTATTTTTGCACAGAAACGCTCTCTCTGTCAGTAGGGGAACTATTCGTAAAGCACTGAATGAAGCTTTATATACACTGAAGTGACAAAAGTCATGGGATACCTCTTAATATCGTGTCGGCCCTCCTTTCGCCCGGCGAAGTGCACATTTTTTTGCAACTTGTGACGTGGCATGGACTCAACAAGTCGTTGGAAGTCTTTTTACAAATATTGAGCCATGCTGTCTAATAGACGTCCATAATTGTGAAAGCGTTGATGGTGCAGTTGTATTTTCCCGAACAGACCTCTCGATGATGTCCCATAAATGCTCGATGGGATTCATTTATACTTTCTGCCAGATCATTCGTAGGAATTGTCCAGAATGTTCTTCAAACCAATCGCGAACAGTTGTGGCCCGGTAACATGGCGCATCGTCATCCATAAAAATCCTTATCGTTGTTTGGGCACAAAGTCCATTAATGGCTGCACGTGATCTCCAAGTAGCTGAACATAAGCATTTCCAGTTGTTCGGTCCAGTGGCACCAGAGGACCAAGTCCATGCCATGAAAAACAGCCCACACCATTACGGAGCCACCACCAGCTTGAACAGTGCTTTGCTGACAGTTTGGGTCCATGGCTTCAGGGGTCTGCGCTACACTCGAACAGTACCAACAGCTCTTACCAACTGAAATCGTGTTCGACTCATCGGGCCAGGCCACGGTTTTCCATTCATCTAGGGATCAACCGATATGCTCACGTGTCCACGAGAGTCGCTGAAAGCGATGTCGTTCTGTCAGTAAAGGTACTTCGAGTCGGTCTTCTGCTGGAATAGCCCAAGAAAAGCCAAATTGCTCCGCACAGTTTTAACAGACAAGTCCCCTGTACATCCCACATTGATTTCCGGTTATTTGACGCAAATGTTGCTTGTCTGTTATAATTTACGACTCTTTGCAGACGTCGCCGATCTCGGTCGTTTATAAGGCGGTCGACCACTGCGCTGTCCATGGTGGGATGTTATGCCTGAAATTTCATATTTCAAAAGGTACACTCTTGACACAGTGGATCTGGGAATGTTGAATTCCCTAACGATTTCAAAATGGCATGACCCATGCGTCTAGCTCCAACTAACATTCCACGTTCAAAGTCTGTTAATTCCCGTCGTGCGGTCATCATCACATCAAAACCTCTTCACATGAATAACTTGAACAGAAATGAAAGCTCTATTTTTGTTCTACGCTAAACTACTCCATCTGAAAATTAGCATATTGCTATCCTATGACTTTTGTCACTTCAGTCTAAAGCACTGTATGAAATTTCATATAAAGCACTAAATGTAGTTTGATAGAATGCACTGCATGGAGCTTGATATAAAGGGCTGCAAGGAGCTTTACAGAAAGGACTGCATGGAGCTTCATATAAAACATTGAATGCAGTTTAATATAAAGTACTGCATGGAGCTTGATATAAAAGATTGCATGGAGCTTGATATAAAGGACTGCAAGGAAAATGATATAAAACATTGAATGCAGTTTGATATAAAGTACTGCATCGAGCTTTATATAAAGCATTGAATGTAGTTTGATATAAAGTATTAAATGTAGTTTGATATAAAGTACTGCATGGAGTTTTATATAAAAGACTGCATGAAAAACTATAATATAAAGAACTTAATGCGCATTACACATGATTATTAAATTTAATTAAAAATTAATTATATAAATTTTTTTTCTCAATTTGGCGACAAATGTTTAGAACAGAATAACAAATTCAAAGCCATAAAAATATCTGAACTTCTCTAAGTTTTATATTTTTTATTTTCCCTTGGATATACGCCCATTTACGCCCATTTATTTATTCTTCAAATAATTATTTTATATATATTTGAAGTATTTCTATATTTATCGATTTCAGAAAAACATTTATTAAAAGAAAATTAGCATACTACTGTGCTCAACAAGTAAGATCAATTATTTTTTTCAAAAACTCTTTATTTATTCTTCCAAATTTATTTCATCGCCTTCAAAGTGATCCATTCTGGATACAATGCACTTACGTCAACTTTTTTCCAATCCTCAATGTATGCTAAAAGCCATCGGCAGGAATGGCCTACAAAGCGCGCGACAATTCACGTTGAATCTCTTCAATCGATTCAAAATGGTGTCCCCGGAGAAATCTTTGGAATTTAGGGAATAGCCAGAAGTCGCACGGTGTGAATATGAGGGTTGTGGAACGATATGGGTTTCATTTTTAGCGAAAAAGTCACGAAGACTCAATGTAGAGGGAGCTGGTGCATTCAGTGTTTTTGGTATCAATCGAGATTTGACGCGTTTGAGGCCAAAAATGGTATTGACCTATCCTTTTGAAATTCCAACATTATCCGCAAGGTCTCTAATTGTAAATCGACGGTTTGCAAGCACCAAATCGTTAATTTTTTGGACGTGAGTTTCGTCGGTAGAGGTTGGTGGTCGACCAGAGGGCTCTTCGTCTTCAACGCGTTCCCTGTCTTCTTTGAACTGCTTATTCCACTTCTAAACATGTCTTTCCGATATAGAATGCTCAACGAATGCCTTCTGCAACATTCTATGCGTTTTCGTAAAGCAAAATTTAATGCAAGTTCTTTGCTCAATTAATTCAGACATTTAAAAAATCGCCGGGATCAGTTTTAGCGTCTCACAAAGCCAAGCGTAACTCCAACACTAATGAATATTTTGACGTGAAATTTCACACAGATGTCAAGGACAGTGCTAGCAACCTAAAAAAAGGGGGGGGAAAATTGAAATTCCATAAGCCCCGGGAATTTTAAATTGAAAATTGGTCTTACTTTTTGGACACAATAATATTCTTTAATTTAAAAGAAGAAAATTTAAATAAAAGAAAAATTGATATATATATCTCTCTTACCAGACTGTTTATATTTCTGTCGTGTCAATAACTAGAAAATCTAGTACCAAACTCTAAAAAAAAAAGTGCAATTTATCAGATAATAAAGCCCAACATATGTTTCTGAAATTAATCCAAGCCGCCTAAAAAACATTTTAATAAAAGTATTACAAACTTTAAGCTTAAAAAAAATTCAAAAAGTACTAAGGTTTATTTCACGTGTTTTTAAGATAATAAATTAAGAAATTTTGTAGGTAAAATGAGGATTAAAAATAAAACAACAACGTATTCTTTAAACTAATTTACATAGTTTTAACATGTTTTTCTAAGGTAACAAAGATAAATTAAAAAAATAATTTTATTCAGTAATGTACAAACCTACGCATAAAATTCTTACATAAAAAATATTTATACAAAATTTTTTTTCTAGTAAATATTGTTTGCAAGTGTGTTAATATTTGAAATGATTTTTTATATATTTGATGCAACGTTAGTTTTTTATGTGTTTAATTTTTTTTATTTTGATAAAAGTATTTTAAATTATAGGTGAAATTTTTTTTTTTAGTTGTTATGTTGTAAAATGTTTTTTCTTCTTAAGATCTTAAGCCTATTTTCTGTTTATTCAAGTAATATTATTAAAAATTACAGTCTACAAATAAATTTCTGTATCTAATCTTAAAAATATAGCTACTGTTAACATTATTAAGGTGATTGAATTCAGAGTATAATTAATAAGATATGCTTTGAAATACTTTTGTGTCAAAAAAGTAAGACCTATTTTCAATTTAAAATTCCTGGGGCTTATGTAATCTCAATTGTTTTATCAATCAAAATATTCATTAATGTTTGAGTTACGCTTGGCTTTATGAGACGCTAAAACTGATTCCGGCAATTTTTGAAATGTCTCCATTAATTGAGCAAAGAACTTGCATTAAATTCTGTTTCCGGAAATGTATAGAATGTTGCAGAAGGCATTCGGTGAGCATTCTTATATCGGAAAGAAATGTTTAGAAGTGGTATAAGCAGTTCTAAGAAGGCAGATAACGCGTTGAAAACGAAGAGCCCTCTGGCCGACCATCAATCTCAACCAACATTCTCTCTCTCATGTATTACATTCTTTATATATATAATAACTTAGTGACCTAATTACTGTCGCACCTAAAAAAAACACCTTTCAAGAACAATCAAATGATTATACTAGCTGCACACATATCAAAACATTAAACTCGTCAATGTCTCTTTTTGTACGTAAATTTACATGTGCTATTTTCAAAAATACAAACAATAGCAATAACAATCAAATACGATTAACAAAAACAATGCCAACTCCTCATCAACAACAATTTAAAATCATTTCCAGTTCCAGCCAAACATTGACCTGCCGCCATCATTCCCTCCTCGGTTACAGTTAAAATCTTCTTCGACCCCACCCCTAAAAGAACAAGAGAAACCCTCTTTCATTCCATCTCCTTACCAGACATCTTAATTGAATTCACTCGTCGGAGGGGCATGACACGTGACGAGACGATTATGTACTTGATGGATCGCCTGGATCAGCGGCATCCGACCCCTACCTCAATACCCTCTTCTCTGTCATAATTCTTCGGTTGAAGCAAAAATTCCTCCTCGCCATCATTCTCAGAGATTCCAGAGGAAGATTCCTCACAGACCGCAGAGACATTGATGAGGCCCTTCCACGTGTAATCTAATAACAAGACGAGTTCTAAAACAAAGCGCAAACGATATTAAAAATTGTCTTTTTGGATGCATCGTTTAGTAAGAATTTATTAGTTTATTCCCGGAGTTGTACTTGTCAAGAATTTAGGGCCGATATTTGTTTAGGAACGAATCCAATGAATTATTTATTTATTACGTTTTCATTTTTTGTTGTTCGAGTGTCTTCTGAAGAAGAGCGATATTAATATTTTTGCTCGATGAAACCAGCAATGAAATCTTTTGGTTGAATAGTTTTTTTTTGTCCCTATAGGGCTCTCAGTCCAAACCTCATGTGATAAAACGAACCCTGACCACCCCTATTGCTCCTTCTAATGCGTATGAATTTATGGTTGAAGAGAAAGAGGGCATCTTCTGTTGTGATTTAGCAACCCATAGGTAAAAGTCTGCTGACTTGTCTCCGTCACGATCTACTGCCATGTGAGATCGGGACCTACGGCGTAAAGTGGATTCCTAACAACTGCAAACATCCACGCCCCGCCGGGATTGAAACACGAAACCTGTGACACCCAGCGCAAGACATCATGTATTGTATCGGTAACCTCATGTATTGTACTCTTTATATATACTCAAGAGCCATGTATGACCACCTGTCAATAACTTTATGTATTTGGCGCGCAACACAGCTTCAAGAGCCAAAGTCTTTGGTAGATGGCCGGAGACAGATTGTACCAGATGTTTAAGCAACGGTCACGAAACCTGTGACACCCAGCGCAAGACATCATGTATTGTATCGGTAACCTCATGTATTGTAATCTTTATGTATACTCAAGAGCCAAAACATTATGACCACCTGTCAGTAACGAGTTAGCCCACCTTTGGCGCGCAACACAGCTTCAACCCGCCTTGGCATGGATGCCACAAGTCTTTGGTAGATGGCCGGAGACAGATTGTACCAGATGTTTAAGCAACGGTCACGAAACCTGTGACACCCAGCGCAAGACATCATGTATTGTATCGGTAACCTCATGTATTGTAATCTTTATGTATATCATAACCTAAATGATCTAATTGCTATTACTCGAGGTTTTGAATTGCAGGTGTTTGTTTTGAACCCAAAAAAAGCACATTTTAAGATCAATCAAATAATGATACCTGCTCACATATGAAATCCGTAAACCATTAAACTCCTCAATATCTCTTTTAGTACGTAAATTTCCATCACCTATTTTCCAAGTACTCAAATAATAAGAATCAAATACGATTAACAAAAATAATGCCAAATCCAGGTCAACAACAATTCAAAATCATTTCCTGTCCAGCCTGCGCCACTGAGCGTCAGAGCACCAGATATCTGCCATTTTCAGGAACTCAAATATCAACAATACTACAATAACAATTAAATACGATTAGCAAACACAAGTAATATAAAAAAAATGTTTTTAAAGTCAATTCCTACCTTTTTTTTTACTTTATTGCAGAAAGTCCTTTATAAATAATTTTCATAATTTCTGGCGCCATCTATTGGTAGATATATGCAACTTAAATTAACTAAAATTAATTAATTTAATTTAATTACTGAATTAATATTTGAAGAAACAATATTAACATCCAGTGTCATCCCCTACAAGTTCAAAAAATGTATTTGAACTTGAGTGGATGAATGAAAAGAATTTTATGAACGATTGAAAATTTGAACAAGATATATGTAGGGAGAGTGTGAGCTAATAGAAGGAATTGAAATAGGAGCAAATCTTGATTTAATTTAAGTTCATTTCCTGTTCAAACAAAACACTGACTTGTCACCATCATTCCCTCCTCGGTTACAGTTAAAATCTTCTTCGGCTCCACCCCTAAAAGAACAAGAGAAACCCCCTTTCATTCCATTTTCTTACCAGATATCTTAATTGAATTCTGTACTCGTCTGAGGGGCATGACACGTGACGGTTATGTACTTGATGGATCAGTGGCTGGATCAGTGGCATCCGACTCCTTCTTCAATACCCTCTTCTCTGTCATAATCTTTCGGTTGAAGCAAAAATTCCTCCTCGCCATTCTCAGAGATTCCAGGGGAAGATTGATCACACACAGCAGAGAGATTGATGAAGGTCCTCCGCGTGTCATCTAATAATAAGACGATTTCTAAAACAAAGCCAGACGATATTAAAAATTGTCTTTTTGATGCGTCGTTTAGTAAGAATTTATTGGTTTATTCCTTAAGAGTTGTTCTTGTCAAGAATGCAGGTCCAATATTTGTTTAGGAGCGACTCCAATTATTTATTTATTTATTACGTTTTCATTTTTTGTTGTTGTTCGTGTTTCTGCAGAAGGAGAACAATATTAATATTTTTGCTCCGAGAAACCAGAAATGAAATATTTTGGTTGAATTGATTTTTTTTTCGTCACCAGAGGCCTCTCTATCCAAACATCACGTGATAAAATGAGCCCATACCCGTAACCGACGAACTCGTATGGACTCATGGTTGAAAAGAAAGGGGGCAACTTCCGTTGTGATTTAGCACCCCGTAGGTAGAATCTGCAGACTTGACTCCGTGACGCTCTACAGACATATGAGGTCGATACCACATGTATCAAGTTCGAGTACGGTCGTTCCATGGATGTTTGAAATGGTTCGAAATCTACATTAAAACATAGGTCGCAATCTAATATGAATGTAGAGGCGTAGGGCCGACAACCCAATTTTCAAGGTTGACCCCATGGTTTCGGGTTCGAGTCCTGGCTGTGCCCTGGTTGCTTCTATTGGTTCGGATTCCCCTTTAAACCGTAGGTACTCATATAGTTTGACTGTCCTTTCTGGTTACTTAGACCGTTGAACATAGGATGGACAACTCTATCCTGTAAAAAGAAAACATCTGTCTTGAAATCTGCCAGTAGGGTTGCGCGCCATGACCCATGGGGCTGTGAATGAATAATGTTTTTTCTTTGTAGCAATATGGTCATTTTGTGGACACTTTAGGCTAAGTATACCGGGACTTACAGTTTACTACACCACACCACATCACTGATCCTAGATCTGAATTGTCCCTACACAATTTGGGAATGATGTAGGTGAGAGGTCTGATTGGGCTATTTGACCATCTACGGTCATATGAGACCGAGACTAGCGTCTTAAAGTAGATTCCTAATCACTACAAATAGATATGGCCCGTCCGGTATTCGAATACGAGACCTATGGCACCGAGAGCCAGACACTATGTATTGTATCGATAACCTCGTGTATTGTACTCTTTATATATATATATAATGATCTAATTGTTGTCGATGAAGTTTATGAGTTGCTAATGTTTGGTTTGAACCTAACAAACCGCTTTAAAGAACAATAAAAAGATTATAGAGTGTGAGACATGTGAATTCCGCAAATAAGTAAACTCCTCAATATCTCTCTTTTTATGTAAATTCACATATCCTTTTTTCAAGAATTCTCAACTAACAACAATACTACAATAACAATCAAATACGATTAACAAAAATAATACCAACTCCTGATCAAAAACAATTTAAAATCATTTCCTGTTCAATCCAAACTTTTACCTGTCACCATCATTCCGTCCCTCGGTTACAGTTAAAATCTTCTTGGCTCCACACCCAAAAGAACAAGAGGAACCTCCTTTTATTTCATCTTCTTACCAGATATCTTTATTGAATTCTGGACTCGTATGAGGGACATTACACGTGACGAGACGCTCATATACTTGATGGATCGTCTGCATCGGTTGCATTAGACCCCTACCTCAATACCCTCTTCTCTTCATAATTCTTCGGATGATTGTGCTATCGATGTTTGTAGTGGTTGGGATTCTTTGAGCATTGGGCATTGGACTGACAACCGCATCCTGTATAAAGAAAAGATATCCTGCCTCGAAATCTGCCAGTAGGGTTGAGCGCCATGACCCATGTCCTGTGACCAATGGGGCTGTTGTGCAAATGAAGATTTTTTTGTCGCTCTACGGTCATTTTGTGCATCTATAGGCTAATTAGGCCGGGAACTACTGTTTAACATGGGTTACAAACCAATAACAAACATCCATGTCATTGCCAGAAATCGAATTTGAAGCCTGCGGTACCAAAAGCCAGAGCACTAGCCAATTAACGCGCCAATGAAGAAGGCAAATACAATGCAATACATACTATATAACAAACTCAAACACTATCTGCGGCCTGATAGCCAATTGGCTAGTGCTCCGGACTTTGGTACTACAGGCTTCAGGTTCGAAACATGGCGGCGGCACGGATGTTTGCGAGTGTTTCGGAATTCACTTTTAACTGCAGGCTGAGGTCTAATTAGCCCAAAGTGTGTACAAAATGACCCTAGAGCGACAAACCAAACGAAAGACTAACTTTTTCTATTTTTCCTATTTTCAAGAACTCAAATAATTACAATACTACAATAACAATCAAATACGATTAACAAAAATAACAATTTAATAACATTCCTTGTTCAAGTCGAACATTGACCTGTCACCATCATTCCATTCTCGGTTACAGGTAAAATCTTCTTCGACTCCCCACCCAAAAGAAAAAGAGGAACCTCCTCTTATTCCATGTTTCTTACCAGATATCTTAATTGAATTCTGCACTCGTCTGAGGGGCATGACACGTGACGAGACGCTCATATACTTGATGGATCGTCTGGAGCATCAGTGGGGCATTCGACCCCTACCTCAATACCCTCTTCTCTGTCATGATCTTTCGGTCGAAGCGAAAATTCCTCCTCACGATTCTCAGAGATTCCAGGAGGAAGATTCATCACACACAACAAAGAAATTGATGAGGCCCCTTCACGTATAATCCAATAACAAGACGAGTTCTAAAACAAAGCGCAGACGATATTAAAATTTGTCTTCTTGATGCATCGTTTGGTAAGAATTTATTAGTTTATTCCCGGAGTTGTTCTTGTCAAGAATTTAGGGCCAATATTTGCTTAGGACCGACTCCAATTATTTATTTATTACGTTTTCATTTTTTGTTGTTGTTTGAGTTTCTTCTGAAGAAGTGCAATATTAATATTTTTGTTCGACGTAACAAATGAAATCTTTTGGTTGAATTATTTTTCTTTCGTCACTAGAGGGCTCTTTGTACAAATATCACGTGATAAAAGTCAAATACACTCTATTCGATAGTGTTAGAAATCAATTCTCCCGAAATCAGTGGTAGCGAATGAATAATAAAGCAGAAATAATAATTTTGCAATATCGGAGCTAATTATTTTTATTAAAGAATATATGTTGTTGGATATATTACCATTGTAAAAATATTTAGGTTAATTTATTAAATGATAAAAAATGAATGTTTTCATATTGAATTAATTAATATTTTGTTTATGTCATATATTAGTTTATAATTTATTACATTTTATTTTATTCTTTTATATTGTATTATTTAATATCAACACTAAGCATAAGAGACGTTCTTTTCATTAATTTATTATGTCAGTTAACATAAAAAGTCTTTCTTGATATCTTAACATACAACAAACAGAAAATATACGAAAATATTTATCAAGAAGGAATATGACTATACCCAATACATACGGGGTCTGACGGCCGAGGGACAGGCGCTCGGTTTTACAGGTTCGAGTCCGGGCTCAGCCTCGGATGTTTGTAGTGATTTGGGAATCCACATTAAATCATAATTCCCGGTAAAATGTGACTGTCATTTCTGGTTTCTTCAAGCACTGGGCGTAGGGCTAACAAATCTATCTTGTAAGAAGAAAACATCCACTGTTTCGAAATCAGGCAGTAGGGGTTTGCGAAAGAAGAACCGTACTGGCTGATACTAGTGCTCTTGGTTGATTGACTGCTGTCGCTCTTGTTTCTCAATTGCGGGTATTTGGTTTGAACCTAGGAAAGCCCCTTTTAAGAGCAATCAAATGATTAATGATGATTCATTAAACTCCACAATATGTCATTTTATAAGTAAACTTACATATGCTATTTTCAAGAACTCAAATAATAACAATAAAATACAATTAACAAAAATAATGCCAACTGCTGATCAACAACCATTTAAAATCATTTCAAGCCATTTTTCCATGTGCAAGCCAAACATTGACCTCTCACCATCAATCCACCTTCGGTTACAGTTAAAATCGTCTTCGTCTCCACACCCAAAAGACAAGAGGAACCCCCTTTTTATTCCATCTTCTTACCAGACATCTTAATTGAATTCTGTTCTCTTCTGAGGGACATGACACGTGACGAGACGGTTATACACTAGATGATCGTCTGGATCAGCGGCATCCAACCCCTACCTCAATACCCTCTTCTCTGTCATCATTTTTCTGTTGAAGCAAAAATTCCTCCACCCCATTCTCAGAGATTCCAGCAGAAGATTGATCACACACGGCAGAGAAATTGATAAAGCCCGCGTGTAATCTAATAATAAGACGAGGTTCTAAAACAAAGCGCAGACGATATTAAAAATCGTCTTCTGGACGCATCGTTTGGTAAGAATTTATTAGTTTATTCCTCGAGTTGTTCTTGTCAAGAATTTAGGGCCAATATTTGTTTAGGAAGGACTCCTATTATTTATTTATTACGTTTTCATTTTTTGTTGTTGTGGGAGTTTCTTCTGAAGGAGAGTTTTATTAATAATTTTGCACGACAAAACTAGAAATGGAATCTTTTGGTTGAAATATTTTTAGTCACTAGAGGGCTCTCTGTCCAGACATCACATGATAAAAGTCAAATAGATTGTATTCGATTGTGTTAAAAATCAATTCATGGTAGTCTGTTGTAGCGAATGTATAATAAAGCAGAAATAAAGAATTTTGCAATATCTGAGCTAATTAACTTCATTAAAGGAAATATTTTATTGGATATATTAATAAAGCAAAAAAACTTTTATTTTAACTTATTATATTTATTAAATGATAACTGAATGATTACATGTTGATTTCGTATCAACAGTGACCGTAAAAAGGTCCTAACATTTATTTAATTGGTCTGTTAATATAAAAAAATGATGGTTAATATATTAAAATGCAAAAAACAGAATAAATACGATAAGAAAGACTTCAGTTACTTATTGGTGATTTAGAATGCAAAAATATCAATAAATATGACTAGATTTATTGACATTTTTGGGGCCTGGCCTGATGGCCCAGAAACTAACGCTTTGGCCCTTGGTGCATAGTTTTCAGGTTGGGTGCCATGGATATTTGTAGAGTTTCGAATCCATTTCATACCGTAGATACAGGTCTTGACTGTCTTTTCTGGTTTCTTCGAGCGTTGGGTATATGGCTACTACAACTACACCACACCACATCACTGTGCCTAGAGCTGAGTTGCTCCTATACAGTATGGGAATGATCTGGGTGAGAAGTCTGGCTTTGCTCTGGAACAATCTACAGTGATATGAGACCGGGAGCAACGGATTAAAGTGGATTTTGAACCACTACAAGCATCTATGGCACAGGCTGAATGCGAAGCCGAAACCTATGGCCTCCAGCACCAGAGCGCTAGTCTCTCGACCATTAGGCCTCTTAAAGCACTGTACATTTTCTAATTGTTTTAAAACATTAATTAGAAAGCAGTATATTCTTATATCCTCAATTTTTTTAATTAAGATACATTTTCCTCTCACGACACCTTAATATATATAAAGGTCTGATGGCCGAGTGACTAACGCTCTGCCGTTCGGTACTACAGGTTTTGGATTCTGGTTTGGGCGGTGCCAAGAATGTTTGTAGTGTTTCGGAATTCACTTTAAATCCAACTATTTCACAGTGTAATAGGATAGTAAAGCGTAGTGGGGGTAGTGTTACTGGCGTCCATAGCATATCTTCAAGCTACACGTGCCCTCTGGGTAGTGCTAAATGAGTGACAGCGGTACGTCCCTTGCTTATGGCAAAAATATTAACTGTCTCTCTATTGCTGCATTAGGAAAACAACCTTAGTACATAGAAATAATTTTAATAAAATCTCAACTGTGAGACAGATATAAGAAAAAAAGGGAGATTAATGTACCAAAAAACAAAACACCATTTTAGTTTTTTTTTCTTTCTTTCTATGCATCCTGTTTTAGAAATATCGAAAATATGCCTTCCTCACCATTGAAGAACAGTTGCACATTAGTTATTACGGATCGGAATAATATCGGAATCAAAACCATCATTAAATGACATAAAAGTCGGGTAAAATTCTTAAAAAAAAAAAAAAAAAAAAAAAAAAAAAAAAAAAAAATCCGCTTATAACAAAAAAGAAAAAAAAGGAAACACTCGCCAAATCTGCCACCAACCACCAATCAGAAAAGAGAAAGGGGAATAAAAAAACAAAAACAAAGACGAAACTCATTTGCCGAGCCTCTTAATCTCGCAGCCCTTTTAAATCACGCCTGGAACGAGGCTACTGGAGGGTTCTCACATTAACACAACAAGAAAACCCGTGAATAAAGAAGAAGAGTCTCCTTCTTGCCGAAAGAAATGAAGCGAAGTGAATAAACAAAGAGTGCGAAAATCGCCACCTGGTGCCGTGCATGCTGAGTCAGCTTTTCTTTTTCTTCTTGGCCATTGATAGAGAAAATGGTTGTTCTACGGCCATTATTAAAAGTCTATCTTTGGCAGTAAGGAGTGGACATGAGTCGTTTCTAGTGGAATGAACACATCGATGATAATCTTTTTGGGAATTCTAGATTTGGAATTCTTAAAATGCAACGAGGGGATTCTTTTCCATTAACGACAACTTGTTCGTGAAAGAAAATAAAAAACTTTGAGTTAAATCCCTCTAAGCCGAGACTGAAATGGTTTCTTTTGTAAAACTTAAAGGATTAAATTAGACAAAATAAAAAGGAATAAAAATAATGGCGATTTTAAATTAAAATAATCCTTCAGGTTTTGCCATTTATTTTAATTTTTAGATTTCATTTTATTCCATTATTTTATTAGAAATCTTTTACATACCATTACAGCAACACTGTCTCTAAAATGTAAATCTTATTCTCTTCTGAAGGACCTGATGGCCGAGTGAGTAACGCTCTGATCCTTAGTACCACAGGTTTCGGGTTTGAATACATGCGGTGGCATGGATGTTTATGGTGCTTCGGAATACACTTTAAACGGTAGGTGCCAGTCTAGTAGGTTTGTAGATCCTGGTGGTGGTAGTGTTTCTCGCGTCCGTAGCATATCTTCAAGCTACCCGTGCCCTCTGGATAGTGCTAAATGAGTAACAACAGTGCAGCCCTTCCTTATGATATGAAGATTAACTGTCTCTATATTGTCAGCTGTATTATAGCAGTAACAACATATAATAGATTATTTGGCAACTTATTTTTGTATTAGTAATACTAAAATTTTCAAAAAACCTTTTTAATGTAAATAATTAGAATGAATGAAAATATTAGAATTAATTAATGAACAATCTTAGTATATAGAAATAATTTTAATAAAATCTTAACTGTGAGACAGATATAAGAAAAAACGTGATTTTCATTACATACAAAACTAAACGCCATTTTCTTTCTTTCTATGCACCTTTATTTCAGAAATCTATTGAAAACATTTCTTTCTCACCGTTGAAGAGAAGCTTTCAGATTAGTTATTACCTATAAAATATCGGAATTAAAACCATCGTTACCTGACATAAAAGTTTGGTAGAATTTTTCAAAAAAAAAAAAAAAAAAAAAAAAAAAAAAAAAAAATTCGCCAATAACTAAAAGAAAAAAGGAAACACTCGCCAAATCCGCCACCAACCATCAATCAGAAAAGAGAAAGAGGAATTAAAAAAAAAGACGAAACTCATTTGCTGAGCCTCTTAATCTCGCATCCCTTTTAAATCACGCCTCGAACGAGGTTACTGCAGGGCTCGCACACTTAACACAACAAGAAAAGCCGTGAAAAAAGAAGAAGAGTCTTCTTTTTGCCGAAAGAAATGAAGTGAGGTGAATAAACAAAGAGTGCGAAAATCGCCACCTGGTGCCGTGCCTGCTGAGTTAGCTTTTCTTTTTCTTCTTGGCCATTGATAGAGAAAATGGTTGTTCTACGGCCTTTATTAAAGTATATCTTTGGCAGTAGGAGTGGACAAGAGTCGTTTTTATTGGAAATCTTTTTTGAGAATTCTTGATTTAGAACTCTTAAAATGTAACAAGAGGATTCTTTTCCATTAACGACATTTTGTTCTCGAAGCAAAATAAAAAATCCTTTAGTTAAATCCCTCCTAGCCGAGACTGAAATGTTTTCTTTTGTAAAACTGAAAGGATTAAATTAGGCAAAATAAGAGGAATAAAAATGACGGCGATTTTAAATTAAAATAGACCTTCTAATTTTTTCATTTATTTAATTTTCAGATTTCAATTTATTCCATATGAGAAATCTTTTGCATACCATTTCAGCAATACTGCCGCAGAATTTTATTGCCATGGATGTTTGTATTGTTTCGTAATACACTTTAAACCTGGGTTCTGGGCTAATATGATAGTAGAGCGTTGTGGCGACTAGTATTACTCGCCTCCGTAGCATATCTTCAAGCTACACGCGCTCCCTGGGTAGTCCTAAATGAGTGATAGTTATGCAGCTCTTGCTTATAGTATAAAGATTAACTGTCTCTGTATTGCCAGCTGCATTATAACAATAACAGCATATAATTAGCTATTTGGCAACTTATTTTGTATTAGTAATTCTAAAATTTTCTAAAAGCCTTTTTTTAATGAAAATAATTAGAATGTATGAAAATATTAGAATTAATAAATGAACAACCTTAGTATAAAGGAATAATTTTCATATAATCTCAAATGTGAGACGCATATAAGAAAAAACGTGGCCCACAAAACTAAACGCCATTTTCTTTCTTTCTATGCACCTTTATTTCAGAAATCTATTGAAAACATTTCTTTCTCACCGTTGAAGAGAAGCTTTCAGATTAGTTATTACCTATAAAATATCGGAATCAAAACCATCGTTACCTGACATAAAAGTTTGGTAGAATTCTTCAAAAAAAAAAATTCGCCAATAACTAACAGAAAAAAGGAAACACTCGCCAAGTCCGCCACTAACCACCAATCAGAAAAGTGAAAGAGGAATAAAAAAAAAATAATAAAAGACGAAACTCATTTGCTGAGCCTCTTAATCTCGCAGCCCTTTTAAATCACGCCTCGGACGAAGTTACTGGAGGGCTGGCTCACTAACAAAACAAGAAAAGCCGTGTAAAAAGAAGAAGAATCTTCTTTTTGCCGAAAGAAATTAAGTGAGGTGAATAAACAAAGAGTGCGAAAATCGCCACCTGGTGCCGTGCATGCTGAGTTAGCTTTTCTTTTTCTTCTTGGCCATTGATAGAGAAAATAGTTGTTCTACGGCCTTTATTAAAGTCTATATTTTAGCAGTACGAGTGGACACGAGTCATTTTTATTGGAAGAAACACACCGATGTTAATCTTTTTGGGAATTCTCGATTTAGAATTCTTAAAATGCAACAAGGGGATTCTTTTCCATTAACGACAACTTGTTCTTGAAGCAAAATAAAAAAAAAAATTGCAGCAGAAACATTTCGAGTTTAATTCCTTTCAAGCCAAGATTGAAATGTTTTCTTTTATAAAACTTAAAGGATTAAATTACGCGAAATAAAAGAAATAAAAATAATGGCGATTTTAAATTAAATTAATCTTTCTGTTTTTTTTCCATTTACTTTATTTTTAGATTTCATTGTATTCCATATTAGTTTATATTTATTCCATATTAATAATTTAGCCAAATTTTAAATCTTTACCTATTCAGGGACGATTTTATTTTATGTAGTATGCAAAAAAATAATAGAGAGTTTTTGCATACCAGTTTTTTTTCTCTCCCTAGCGAGCATGCACATAGGAAATTGCGCATGCGTATCTGTAATAAAGTTTCTTGTGAGCATGGGCGCTAGGGAGAAAAAAAAAAAAATACAGTATTATAAAAATACGGTATGCAAAAACTCTCTAATAACTGTTTTATTACGATTTAATAATTTTTCTGTTTTTTACGATGCAATAATTTTTATATTGAATTGAATCCAACACGTAATATAAAAATATTTTTTAAAGTCAATTCCTACTTTTTTTTTACTCTATTGCAGAAAGTCCTTTATAAATAATTTCCATTCTTTTTTTAAGTTTATCTGGAGCCATCTGTTGGTAGATATATGCAACTCAAATCTAAAAAAAACTAAAATTAATTATTTACATATAATGAATGAATGAATATTCGAAAAGACTGTATTAACATCCAGTGTCCTCCACTACAAGTACAAAACAAATGTATTTGAACTTGAGTGGATGAATAAAAAGTACTTTATTAATGATTGAAAATTTGAGCCAGATATATATAGGGAGAGTGTGAGCTAATAGTAGGAATTGAACGAAAAAAATGCACAAAAAAATCATAACTTCCACATTTATGACTGCTGAGCGCGTTAATAGTAATTTATAAGTGAAATGATTTCATACATTCCGGGCATAAATTATTCATTATTATTCCGGGCATAAATTATTCATTATTATTCCGGGCATAAATTATTCATTATTATTCCGGGCATAAATTATTTATTATTATTCCAGGCATAAATTATTAAATCTAATTATATTTAATAAAACTAGTATTATTTTTATCAAAGATTAATGATTTGTTCAAATAAACCAACAACACTGAAAGTCAAACTGTTACTTAACATTATTTTCATTTTCCTAATTGTACACCGGGAATACCGTTATCAGTGCGGTCAACCCATAAGATGTGCGTTTATCTTGTTGAGAGATTCTATGGGGAATAATTTATTATAATATTTTTTGTTCTTTTTATTGATAATCGTAATTATAATTACAGAATATAAATATCCACAGATGTGGCTAAGAGCATCAAGAGCTTAATTATCACTGTGCTTACTTTACTGAACTTAAAAAAAGAAGGCCGTGCGTCTAACGCTCTGGTACTCGGTGCCACATGTTTGGTGTTCGAGTCACGGCGGTACCATGGGTCTTTGTAGTTGATCGGAATACCGAAAGTTCCTGTCATATGACCATTGGGACCTGAATGGCCGAGGACCATAGGATTTGTACCTGAATAGCCGAGAGTCTAGCGCTCTCACGCTCGGTGCCACAGGTTTCGGGTTCGAATCCAGGTGGTGCCATGGATGTTTGTAGTGGTTCGGAATCCACTTTAAGAAGTAGGTCCCGGTCTCTTATGACTGTAAGAGCGTTACGGAGCAGAAGTCAGACTTCTACCTACGGGTGCTCTATCAGAACAGAAGCTGCATCCTAATCTCGGCCTTCCGTGAGGGACACGACGACGACAACAACAACATATGACCATAGAGCATCATAGAGCCCAATCAGACTTCTCACCCACATCATTACCAAATTGTAAAGGGGCACCACAACTCTAGGCACAGTGATGTGATGTGGTGTAGTAAACTGTAAATCCAGGTCTAATTAGCATAAAGTGTGCCCAAAAGGACCGTGGAGCGACAAAGAAAAAAAATATTCATTCACGCAACAGCCCCACAGGCCGTGGCGCGAAACCCTACTGGTAGATTTCGAGACAGGAGATGTTTTCTTTTTACAGGATAGGGTTGTCAGTCCTATGCTCAAAGCTCTAAGTAACCAGAAATGGCAGTCACATTAGACCGGGACCTACGGTTTAAAATGGATTCCGAACCAATACAAGCCTCCATGGCACAACCGGGGCTCGAAGTCGAAACCTGTGGCACTGAGTGTGAGAGTGCTAATCCGTCAGCCATCAGACCGTATAATAAATCTTTCAGCTGGAATCTCTGATCCCGGTCTAAGCCTAAAGTGTGCACAAAGTAACTGCAGAGCGAAAAAGAAATATAATATTAATTGGCGCAACGGCCCAATGGTTCATAGCATATAGCCCTACTGGCAGATTTCGAGATAGGAGATGTTTTCTTTTTTACATGATAGGGTTGTCAGTTCTACGCTTGAAGAAACGAGAAATGACAGTTACATTAAACAGGGACCAACTGTTTAAAGCGGATTCCAAACCAATACAAATAGCCATGCCACTGTTAGGACTCGAATTTGAAACTTGTGGCACTGAGTGTCAGAGCGATATTCCCTTCACCATCAAGCCCCTGTATGTATTGTATGTAGTCATATTTATTGAAATATTTGTATTCTAAATTACTCATAAGAATCTGAAGTTTTTTTGATAAATATTAACTTATTCAATCTGTTTGTTGCATGTTAAGATATCAACCAAGATTTATTATATTAAGAGACATAATAAATTATTGCAAGGAACGTTTAGTGGTTGATTTGAAAGCAATATGCAAGCATTAATTTTTTATCATTTAATAAATATAACAAAATAATATAAGATTTTCTTGCTATATTAGCATATCCAATAACATATTTTCTTCAATAAAGTTAATTACGTCAGATATTGGAAAATTCTTATTTCTGCTTAATTATTCATTCTTTACTACTGACTTGGGGAGAATTGATTTCTAAAACGATCGAATACTGTGTATTTGACTTTTACCGCGTGTTGTTTGGACAGGAAGCCCTCTAGAGACCAAAAAAAAAAAAAAAAAAAAAAAAAAAAAAAAAATAAAAAATAAAAAATAAAAAAAAAAAATAACTCAACGAAAAGATTCCATTTCTGGATTCTCGGAGCAAAAAATCGGAACAAATATTGGGCCTACATTCTTGACAAGAACAACTCCCAAAGAATAAACTAATAAATTCTCACCGAACGATGCATCCAAAAGACAATTTTTAATATCTTATCTCGTCTTATTATTAAATTACACGTGAAAGGGCCTTCATCAATTTCTGTGTTGTGTGTGATGAATCTTCCCCTGGAATCTCTGAGAATGGCGAGGAGGAATTATTGCATCAGACGAAAGATTATGACAAAGAGAAGAGGGTATTGAAGTAGGGGTCGAATGCCACCGATCCAGACGATCCATCAAGTATATGAGCGTCTCGTCACGTGTCATGCCCCTCAGACGAGTGCAGAATTCAATTAAGATGTCTGGTAGGAAGATTTTAACTGTAACCCAGGATGGAATGGCAGTGACAGGTCAATGTTTGACTTGAACAGGAAATGATTTGAAATTGTTATTGATCAGGAGTTGGTATTATTTTTGTTAATCATATACGATTGTTATTGTAGTATTGTTATTATTTGAGTCTTTGGAAATAGTAGATGTAAATTTACGTACAAAAAAGACTCTTTACAAATATTTTCCCATCGAGTCTCCTTACTTAAAAAGCAGTGACTACACAGAAGGCTGATATATATATATATATATATTTATGGGATTGATAGCCGAGTGGCCACCACTCTGGCACTGGGTACCACAGGTATCCGGTTTGAATCACGGGTGTGCCATTAATGTTTGAAGTGGTTCGGAATCCACTTTAAACCGTAGGTCCTGGTCCTAACAAGATCGTAGAGCATAGTGGGGGTAGTGTTATTCGCGTCTGTAGCGTATCTTCAAAGCTACACATGCCCCATGGGTAGTGCTAAATGAGTAACTTTATGCAAATATATGTATGTATGGTGTCTCATAAATGTTGCGACAAACTTTGAGTGGAAATAGTGCTCATCATAAGGAAAGGGAATTGCATAGCAACCCATGACCGGAAATGCATTGTACGCCGCTAAGTGGTGCTCTGTATGGGAGAGCTGTAAGTGAAACAGAGGTTTTCCTCATTCGTACGTTAGATAGCATGTGAAGAGCATGCAGCGGTATACTAACCGCGAGCTTGCAGGCATGCACTTAATATATAGAATAGCTGATAGTAGAGCCATCGAACGAATTTATCGAGAACGCTTTCCAGAAAGACATCAACCACAGATCGTTTGCACGTATGCTTCAAAATATGTGTGATTATTGATCTTTAAGAAATAGCAGGAGTAGTGAAGGCAGGTCACGATCGATGAGTTCGGCAATTTTTAATATCGTCTGCGCTTTGTTTTAGATCTCTCCTTATTATTAGATTACAGGATCTCTCCTTATTACTGATCAATTTCACTGTTGTGTGTGATTAATCTTCCCTCTGGAATCTCTGAGAATGCCGAGGAGGGATTTTTGCTTCAACCGAAAGATTATGACAGAAAGAGGGTATTGAGGTAGGGGTCGAATGCCACCGATCCGGACGATCCATCAAGTATAGAACCGTCTCGTCACGTGTCATGCCCCTCAGACGAGTAGAGAATTCAATTAAGATGTCTGGTGAGAAGATGGAAGGAAAGGAGGTTCCTCTTGTCTTGTGGGTGTGGACCCGAGAATATTTTAACTGTAACCGAGAATGGAAGGATGGTGACAGCTCAATGTTTGGGGTGAAGAGCAAATGATTTTCAATTGTTACTGACCAGGATTTGGCATTATTTTTGTTAATCCATTTGATTCTTATTATTTGAGTACTTGGAAAATAGGAGGTTTAAATTGTTTGGAGTAAGAGACATTGAGGAGTTTAAGGGTTTACGAATGTAATATGTGAGTAGGTATAATTATTTGATTGTTCTTAAAATGCGCGTTTTTAGGTTCAAACCAAACACTCACAGTTCAGAAACTCGAGCGACAGCTGTCAATCGGACAAGAGCCCTACTATCAGCCAGTAGTTATCTTCTTTTGCACAGCCCTATTGGCTGATTTCGAAACATGAGATGTTTACTTTTTACAACATAGAATTGAAAGCCCTACACCCAGTGCTCGAAGTAGACCGAAATGACAGTCACATTAGACCGTGAATTACGATTTAAAGGGGATTCCCGAAACACTGCAAACATAAAAGGCTTAGAGGAATTTGAACCCGAAACCTGCGGAACCTATCGCCAGTCGCTCGGCCATTTGTACCCCAATATGTATTGTATGAAGTCATATTAATTCTTGATAAATATTTTCGTTTTTATTCTGTTTGTTGCATGTTAAGATATCAACAAAGACTTTTTACGTTAACTGACATAATAAATTAATGAAAAGAACGCTTCTTATGCTTTGTGTTGATATTAAAGAATAAAATAAATACTATATAAATATATAAAATTAATAAATTATTAAAGAATTCAATATGCAAACACTCATGTTTTTATCATTTAATAAATAAATAAAAAAAATTTGTTTGCTCTATTAATATATCCTACAAAGTATTTTCTTTAATAAAGTTAATTCTTCAGATATTGCAAAATTATTTCTGCTTAATTATTCATTCACTACTACTAACTTAAGAAGAATTGATTTCTAACACGATCGAATACAGCGTATTTGACTTTTATCACGTGATGTTTGTACAGAGAGCCCTCTGGTGACGAAAAAAGAATTCACTCAAAAGATTCTGATTTCGTCGATCGAAAATATTAATATTTCTCTTAAGAAGAAACTACGAACAACAACAAAAAATGAAAACGTAATAAATAAATAATTGGAGTCGTTCCTAAACAAATATTGGCCCAGCATTCTTGACAAGAACGACTCCAAGAAGAATAAACTAATAAATTCTTACCAAACGATGCATCAAAAAGACCATTTTTAATATCGTCTACGCTTTGTTTTAGAACTCGTCTTGTTATTGGATTACACGTGAAAGGGCCTTCATCAATTTCTCCGCTGTGTGTGAAGAATCTTCCCCTGGAATCTCTGAGAATGGCGAGGAGGAATTTTTAACTTTAACCGAAAGATTATGACACAGAAGAGGGCATTGAGGTAGGGGTCGAATGCCACCGATCCAGACGATCCATCAAGTATATAACGTCACGTGTCATGCCCCTCAGACGAGTACAGAACAATTAAGATATCTGGTAAGAAGATGGAATGAAAGGAGGTTCCTCTTGTTCTTTTGGGTGTGGAGAAGATTTTAACTGTAACCAAGGGTGGAATGATGGTGACAGGTCAATGTTTGGATTGACAGGAAATGATTTTAAATTGTTGTTGATCAGGATTTACCATTGTTTTTGTTAATCGTGTTTGGTTGTTATTGTAGTATTGTTAGTATTTGAGTTCTTGACAAATAGCAGATGTAAATTTACATACAAAAAGAGATATTGAGGTGTTTAATTGTTTGATATGTGTGCAGATGCCAATTTTCTGGCACTCGGTGCCACAGATTTCGGGTGCGAGTGGTGAAAAAAGTGGATGATTGTAGTGGTTCGGAATCCACTTTCATCCGTAATTCCTTGTTTTATATTAGCGTAGAGCGTCACTGAGCTCAGTCAGACTTTTACCTACTGGTGCTCTGTTACAACATAAGTTGCCTCATTTTCCTTCAACCAGTGTCCATACGGATCGTGGGCCTGTTCTAGATGTTTACGAATAAGAAACAAAACAATACATGAACACAAAAACCAAAGGAGAACTAACAAGAAGTGCAATAGAGACAAAACTATTTTGTATTACATAAGCCACTACCTATATTCGTTACAAATAAATTGCATAATAACACCATCCTAAAATTCGAAATTCAGAAGTGTCCATATGAAGATCTCCTTAGACACAAAAAATTGTTCTAGTATTGAAGGGCTCACATTCTGCAAGAACGAAACCGAAAATCATTAGAAAAATACTTATAACTAAAGGTTAGTCTGGTTATATAAATATAGCCATGAACAACGCATGAAGAGCGTTTACATTATGAAAGAATTCTAGGTATAACTGTCGTGCTTTTGCATATGTATGCGAAAAGACTACAAAAAGTCTGATTGTTCATACAAGACTCTTTACAAACATTTTCCCATCGAGTCTCTTATTTTGAAAACAGTGATTATGTCGAATGCTGCCATACATATATAGGATGTCTCAAAAATGTAATGACAAACTATGAGGCGAAGTAGGGTACATATATATCTATATAAATACAAAGAACTAATGCAAAACAAAAGTACTATTTTATGATGCTATTAAACATAATATTCCAAACTAGTAAAAAAAAAATTTAATGGTTTGGCGGCGCCATAAAATATTATAAAAATCATGAATAGTGAATTAATTAACATGTATTTAACGATTTAGGTTGCAAAAGACCATTAATTCTTGAATGATGCTTACAATTTTCACATAATGAATAATCAATAAAAGAAATGCCTTTCTTAATAACAATTGAACGTTACAAGACTTATACCATGCTTAAAATAGATTTTTAATAAATCCCTAAGAATATACCCAGAAACAACAAAAAGCAAATCTTGAACAATGCCACAATTTTAATTTTAAAATCGGTCATTACGAACACAAAGAAATCTTCCCCGCTTTTTCGATGCCTTAACTGCATGGACAGAGACATAAATTCGCTTTCAAGTAACATTACCATTTATATTTTTTTCTGTTCCCTGTGACAGCATATCATTTACTCCGCGGAATAAATCAGAGACCGCTCACATGTTTGAAGAATTCCCTCCAATTGGAACCGGCAGTTCTTAACGAGTTTTATGCGTGCTCTCCAGACATTATTGGCTGAAGATGCTAATAAGAATTTGTTTGCAAATCATCTTTCAAGCCCCCTGTCTGAAATATTACCCAAGAGAAAGAATTCTTTTTTTTAGCTCCTTTAGAAGCTTTCTTTAAAATGGTGGAAGGTAATGGTTTATTTAGATGCTATCTGGTATGAAATAGACCTAAATTATTATTTTGTACACTAATGGCTAGCGCCATGTTGATGAATAGGATCATTAAACAATATTTTGCTGACAAACAGGGTTAGAAGCAATGAGAGTTGTGAAATTTATTCATGTGATACAGATTTTTTTGACTAAATCTTTATTAAAAATATGTAACGGTAGTTATCGGTATTTTAACTTACTAACAAAGTTTAATACTGGTTTGTCGATTACATTAACATAGAAATGTAATCGATAAACCAGTATTATGAATCGATTGTGTGAGTTAGTGTCATATAAAGTGACAAAGAAATCCAATTTTTGGCTTCTGTATTTCTTATGGTATCTATTTTAAAAGAGTGAGGAAAGAGTATATTAATTATATAAAATAAGTTTATTGATTTCTTTTCAATGTAAGTAATTTGTTTAATGTGCCAAAATGCAGTTTATGTTTATGTATATAAACTTCAATGAACTAATGCGAAATAAGATTATTATTTTATGATGTTCATAAACATAATATACTCAACTGGTTAAAAAAACGTAATGTTTTGGCGGCGCAATGATGCATTATGTAAATCATGAATTCTGAATTAATTAACATGTATTTAACGATTTAGTTTAAAAAAGACCACTAATTCTTGAATAACGTTTACAATTTTCACATAATGAATAATCAATAAAAAAAGATGCATTTTTTAATAACAATTGAACGTTACAAGACATATACCATGCTTAAAATAGATTTTTAATAAATCCTCAAGTATATATCCAGAAACAACAAAAAGCAAAAAAAAATCTTGAAAGATGCCACAATTTTAATTTTAAAATCGGTCATTACGAACACAAAGAAATCTTCCCCGCTTTTTCGATGCCTTAACTGCATGGACAGAGACATAAATTCGCTTTCAAGTAACATTACAATTTATATTTTTTCCCGTTCTCTGTGACAGCATATCATTTACTCGGCGGAATAAATCAGAGACCGCTCACATGTTTGAAGAATTCCCTCCAATTGGAACCGGCAGTTCTTAACGAGTTTTATGCGTGCTCTCCAGACATTATTGGCTGAAGATGCTAATAAGAATTTGTTTGCAAATCATCTTTCAAGCCCCCTGTCTGAAATATTACCCAAGAAGGAATTTTTTTTTTAGCTCCTTTAGAAGCTTTCTTTAAAATGGTGGAAGGTAACGGTTTATTTAGATGCTATCTAGTATGAAATAGACCTAAATTATTGTTTTGTCTGCTAATGGCTGACGCCATGTTGATGAATAGGATCATTAAACAATATTTTGCTGACAAATAGCGTTAGAAGTAATGAGTGTTGTGAAATTTATTCATACAATACAGATTTTTTTTACTAAAATGTTATTAAAATTAGTAATTGTAGTTATCGATATTTTAGCTTAGTAACAAAGTCTAATATTGGTTTGTCGACTACATTAACATAAAAATTAAAGTTATGAATCAAAAGTCGTTTAAATTTATAAAGAGATCCAAATTTTTCAGCTTCTGTATTTCTTAAAATATTGTTGTACCATGTTGATGAATATGTTCATTACACATTATTTTGCTGACAAATAGCCTTAGATGTAATGAGTGTTGTAAGTTATGGTAGTCATCGAATTTTAAACTTATTAACAAAGTCTAATACTAGTTTGTGGATTACATTAACATAGAAATCAAAATCCTGAATCCAAGATATCGGTATAAAAAAGGTATAAAATGTTAAAGAAATCCAATTTTTAGCATCTGTGTATTACCGTAACTGTTTTAAAAGTAAAAGGGAAACAATGCATTAATTACACTAATTGTCACAATACATTAATCGTCACTATTAATGTGTTTGCAAATCAAACCCCTGTCTGAAATATTTCCCAAGAGAAAGTTCTTTTTTTAGGTCTTGTAGAAGCTTTCTTAAAAATTCTGAAAGGTAATGGTTTATTTAGATGCTATCTAGTATGAAATAGACCTAAATTATTGTTTTGTACACTAATGGCTGACATCATGTTGATGAATAGAATCATTACGCATTATTTTGCTGACAAATAGAGTTTGAAGTAATGGGTGTTGTGAAATTTATTCATACGATACAGATTTTTTTAAATAAAATTTTTATTAAAAATAGTTAATGGTAGTCATTGAAGTTTGAACTTATTAACAAAGTCTAATACTGGTTTGTCGATTACATTAACATAGAAATGTAATCGATAAACCAGTATTATGAATCAAAGGTGGCGCATTAAATGATAAAGAAATCCAATTTTTAGCTTCTGTATTTCTTATAGTAGCTACTTTAAAAGAATAGGGGGGGAAGAGTACATTAATAGTATAAAATAAGATTATTGATTTCTTTTCATTGTAAATAAAGAACACAAAAGCCAGAATGACTAATGTAAATTAACAATAAGTTTCATATTTTATGTTTATAAATGTAATTGAAGACATTGATTGAATATCCAAAAATGAGTTGAAATTAGTGATAGGAATCATTATATCTTATTAAAGCACTGGTACTTCAAAATGAGGAAAAATATGTGCTCTAACGTACTGTTCTTTTCCATAGTAATACGTAAGTATTAATAACAAATAACGTAAACTTAGTAAGTATTTATAAGTATTTCTAAGCAGGAAATAATTAAATGAAAATAGAAAACTATTAATTTTTTTCATCGAAATTAACAAAGGATAATCATTATTTACCCTACAGGCATAATACCCCTCGTATGACTCTTGGCAGGACGTTAAACTTACTATAGTATCTGTTTTAAAAGGAGGGGGGAACAGTACATTACTTATATAAAATAAGTTTATTGATTCCTTTCCATTGAAAAACGAACACAAAAGCCTGACTCACTATTAATCATATGTATATTAACAATAAGTTTCATATTTTATATTTATGAATTTAATTAAAAACTTTGATAGGATACCCAAAATGAGAGGTCGAGTGAGAAATTACTGATATGAATTATATGAATTATCTTATTAAAGCACTATTTTAAAAGGATGAAAAATATCTGTTCTAACTTACTGTTCCATAATAATGCGTAAATATTAATAACATAATTATCTGTAAGTATTTCAAAAGAGGATATAATTGTGTAAAATTGTAGGCTATTGATATTTTCTCATCAAAATTAGCAAAGGAGAATCAATATTTACCCTACAGACTTACTGACATAATTAATTTGAAGTTTACACATATTTATAAAACATAGTTGGTTTAATGTACCAAAAGGCAATTTACGTTTATCTCTCTCTCTCTCTCTCTCTCATATATATATGTATATATAACTGAAGCCTATTTCGAAATATAGGAAAAATAAAGGTTATTTAGATGGCACCTTGAATAAAATTAAAATTATTATTTTCTTCACTATTGGTCGATGCCATGATGATAAATCACTGTGTATTATTTATGGTATGGTAATGAATGTTATTAACAGTAATCACACTTTTTATGAAGAATTGTTATCATAAAATTACTAATATTCCATTAAAAAATTTATTTTATCGAACAGTTTTGCTTATTATTATAACTTTACTCTTTTGATTTGTTCGATTCTATTGTTATAAAGTTGAGTCTCTGATCGCCGAGTAGCTAGGGCTCTATCGCTCGGTACCACAGATTTGGGTTCGAGTACTACAGGTATTGGGTTCGAATTTGGTGAGTAACTTCTGTGCAGCGCTTGCCTTAAGGCTTCAAAGACAACTGTCTAAGTGTTTTCCAGCTACATTAGAACAAAAAATATCGTACATACCGAATTTTAACACCTCTGTCACCCTCTATATCGATAAACGCAATTACTGAAACATGAATAATAATCACATTTATATTCTTTATGCTTTG
The DNA here is from genome assembly GCA_021605075.1 of Caerostris darwini. NCBI lineage: Eukaryota > Metazoa > Arthropoda > Arachnida > Araneae > Araneidae > Caerostris > Caerostris darwini. The sequence goes on along the minus strand of BPLQ01002857.1, from coordinate 26,866 downwards.
TCATTATGGTAATTTCGTCATTATTATAGGTTTATTTATATATACCGAGAAAGACAACAAATTATCCACCTCCCAACCTGGGAATGTGTAATAATATAAACTTTTTTTTTATGTTCAATTCAGTTAAAAGCATAAAATTTCAAAAATGCGTCAATGTCAAATATCAATGCCAAATTTTAAAGAATTCCTTTCAAACTTTTTAGAGATTTATTTTATACATACTGAGCTTTGAAACCTAATAATGCTGCACATTTTCAAAGCGTTTCCAAAAAAAAAAAAAAATTTAGAAAAAATAAAATTGTTACATTTATACATAGAACACATGTTCTACTGCCCCCATGAAATAAAGAAACCAAATTGTTGACTCAAATATTTCGTCTGTCGTGATTCTGTATCTAAAATATGTATCTTCTTTCGTCCATGGAACTTAAAGTCAATTTCAAAAAATAAAAAAATAAAATAAAAAAATGCTCACTCTTCAAATAAATGGCGTGGATTTTCCTACAACAAAAAATTCCCGCTTGTCGATGATAGCACAAACGAAGATCTAAGCATACACGTTTCGAATATTCACGACGGACACTTTAACTTGATGTTTTTCATCTAAAAATATGGCAACGGGACTCATTCTTCCCGTGATCCCTTGCGACGGAGAAATGTTGAATTGGCAAAATACGAATTGGAAGAAGTGAATTCATGCACGAAGTATACGGTATTTGACATTTCTTTTTATTTCTTTTTATAGTTTATAGTAAAAAAAAAAATCCATTACATTTCTTAGGAATCAGCAGAAAAAGTCTGTACACTGGTGGATGTATGGCAGGGATTTAAAAAAAAACATAGTTATGCAAAACGGACAAATCAATCTGGATTTATTTAAATACATAGGAAAAAAAATGGTACATGTAAAAAAGTAAAATAAAAAATATTTTACAGACGTTTTAGAATTGGCTCGAATTCAGGAATCAATACATTTTGTTCTATAGAAAAAAAGTAGGTACATTTTTAAAAGCTCTTATCAACGACATATGGTAAAAGAATTGGATGTTCTTGGAAAGAAGAGGAATAAAGGATAGACATTTTTTTTGTTGAACAGAAAAATGCAAAGTCATAGAAATTTTTCATAGAAATTTCAATAGAATAATCTTATATTTTAGTACTTTTTCAAGTGTTTCCGCACATAAAATTGAAAGTGGAAAAAAAAAGTTAAAATGTCTTCTTTTTCAATACTATTTCTTGAGTGGAAAATTTATTCATAAAACCATAAAAGTCAAAAACGTAATATGTTCATATTACTTATGTTTATTTTTATGTTCCAATTGGATATTCTTGTAAAGAATAAGGAATAGACATTTTTTTGTTGAACAGAAAAATGCACCGTCGTAGCAATTTTTCAATAGAATAATCTTATATTTTAGTACCTTTTCAATTGTTTTCGCGTACAAAAATTGAAAGTAGAAAAAAACAAAGTTAAAATCTCTTCTAAAATACTATTTCTGGACTGGAAAATTTATTCATGAAACCATAAAAGTCGAAAATGTAATACGTTCATAGTACTTATCACTGAATAAGAACAAAAATGAACATAATATTGTTACCCCAGAAAATAAGAACTACTTAACTCAAGAAGGTGAACGTTTAATTATCCTCTGTAGCGTGAATACAGGAAATTGTTCTAAAAAAATGAAGATTCCTTGGTAATTGTAACTGAGTATTTTTGCTTTAACAATCTATACAACAAGTTTATAATATGTTATTTATATATTATTGTATATATTATGTGTATATATAATTTATAAATATTAGATATATAATTTATAATTATTAGATATATAATTATTATATGTATATATAGTATTTACCTTTTTAAATAAGTTAAAAACTTAAAATTTCATAAATGTGTCATTGTCAATATTCAATATTAAATTTTAAAGAATTCAATTCAAAACTTTTAGAGATTTATTTTGTACATACTGAACTTTGAAATCTAATAATGCTGTATCTTTACAAAGTATTTCCGAAAAAAAAAATTAGAAAAAGTAGAATTGTTACATTTATGCATATATCATATGTTCTATTTCCGCCATGAAATAAAGAAAACCAAGTTGACTCAAATATTTCGTCTATCGGGATTCTCTGTCTCAAATATGTATCTTCTTCCATCCATAGAACTTAAAGTCAATTTCAAAAAATAAAGGAAATAAATAAAAAAAAAGCTCACTCTTCAAATAAATGGCGTGAATTTTCCTACAACAGAAAATTCCCGCTTATTCGATGATAGCACAAAGGAAGATGTAAGCATACACGTTTCGAATATTCTACGACGGACACTTTAACTTGATGTTTTTCATCTAAAAATATGGCAACGGGACTCATTCTTCCCATGATCCCTTACGATGGAGAAATGTTGAATTGGCAAAATACAAATTGGAAGAAGAGAATTCATGCACGAAGAATACGGTATTTGACATTTCTTTTTCTTTCTTTTTGGTTTTCTTTAAAGTTTATAGTAAAAAAAATCCATTACATTTCTTGAGAATCAGCAGAAAAAGTCTGTACACTGGTGGATGTATGGCCGGGATTTAAAAAAAACATAGTTATGCAAAACGGAAAAATCAATCTGGATTTATTTAAATACATAGAAAAAAAATGGTGCATGTAAAAAGTGTGTTTTTTTTAAAAATAAAAAAATATTTGGCAGACGTTTTGGAATTGGCTCGAATTCAGGAATCAATACATTTTGTTCTATCGAAAAAAAGGTCCTTTTTATAAAGCTCTTATCAACGACATACGGTAAAAGAAATGGATGTTCTTGTAAAGAAGAAGAACAAAGAATATAAGTTTTTTTGTTGAACAGAAAAATGCACCGTCATAGAAATTTTTGAATAGAATAATTTGATATTTTAATACTTTTGCATTTGTTTCCGAATATAAAATTGAAATCCAGAAAAAAAAATTAATTTAAAAAATGTTAAAAGTTTTGTATACTATTTCTTAACTGGAAAATTTATTCATAAAACCATAAAAGTCAAAAATATAATACGTTCATAGTACTTATCGCAGAATAAGAACAAAAATGAACATAATATTGCTATTCCAGAAAATAAGAACTACTTAACTCAAGAAGGTGAAAGTTTAATTCTCCTCTGTAGCATGAGTTTAGGAAATTGTTCTAAAAAACGAACAGACTCAATGGTGATTGTAACAGAGTATTTTTTCTTTAACAATTTAGATAGTAGCAATAGTTATAACATGTTATTTATATATTATTGTATATATAATGTGTTTATGTAATTTATAATTATTAGATATATAATTATTTTATGTATATATATATATATATATATAGACACTGAAATGACAAAAGTCATGGGATAGCAATATGCAAATTTTCAGATGGCAGTAGCAACGCGTAGAACAGGTATAAATGCGCAGTGCTTTCGCAGAGCTTTCATTTCTGTTCAAGTTATTCATGTGAAGAGGTTTTGACGTGATGATGACCGCACGACGGGAATTAACAGACTTTGAACGCGGAATGTTAGTTGGAGCTAGGCGTATGGGTCATGCCATTTCGGAAATCGTTAGGGAATTCAACATTCCCAGATCCACTGTGTCAAGAGTGTGTTGAGAGTATGAAATTTCAGACATAACATCCCACCATGGACAGCGCAGTGGTCGACCGCCTGCACTTAACGACCGAGACCGGCGACTCTGCAAAGAGTCGTAAATTCTAACAGACAAGCAACACTGCGTCAAATAACCGCAGAAATCAATGTGGGACGTACAAGGGACTTCTCTGTTAGAACTGTGCGGAGAAATTTGGCTTTCTTGGGCTATTCCAGCAGAAGACCGACTCGAGTGCCTTTACTGACAGAACGACATCGCTTGCAGCGACTCTCGTGGGCACGTGAGCATATCGGTTGGTCCCTAGATGAATGGAAAACCGTCGCCTGGTCCGATGAGTCACGATTTCAGTTGGTAAGAGCTGATGGTAGGGTTCGAGTGTGGCGCAGACCCCACGAAGCCATGGACCCAAACTGTCAGCAAGGCACTGTTCAAGCTGGTGGAGGCTCCGTAATGGTGTGGGCTGTTTTTTCATGGCATGGACTTGGTCCTCTGGTACGACTGGACCGAACATTGACTGGAAATGCTTATGTTCAGCTACTTGGAGATCACTTGCAGCCATTCATGGACTTCATGTACCCAAACAACGATGGGATTTTTATGGATGGCAATGCGCCATGTCACCGGGCCACAACTGTTCGCGATTGGTTTGAAGAACATTCTGGACAATTCCAACGAATGATCTGGCCACCTAGATCGCCCGGCATGAATCCCATCGAGCATTTATGAGACATCATCGAGAGGTCTGTTCGTGCCCAAAATCCTGCACCATCAACGCTTTCACAATTATGGACGTCTATCGAGACAGCATGGCTCAATATTCCTGCAGAAGACTTCCAACGACTTGTTGAGTCCATGCCACGTTGAGTTGCTGCACTTCGCCGGGCGAAAGGAGGGCCCACACGATATTAAGAGGTATCCCATGACTTTTGTCACTTCAGTGTATATATATGTAACATATTATAAACATTTATAAATTTTTTTTAAATAAGTTAAAAACATAAAATATTATAAATATGTCATTGTCAATATTCAACGTTAAATTTTAAAAATTTCAATTCAAAGCTTTTAGGGATTTATTTCGTACATACTGAACTTTAAAGCTTAATAATGCTGTGCGTTTTCAAAGTTCTGCCAAAAAAATAAGTAGAATTGTTACATTTGTACATGGATCACAAGTTCTATTTCCCCCATGAAATAAAGAAAACCAAATTGTTGAATCAAATATTTCGTCTATCGTGATTCTCCATCTCAAATATGTCTCAACAATTTGGTTTTATTTATTCCATGGGGCATATTGGCATGGCATATTCTATATTTTATAAAAATGTTTAGATATCGAATTATTATTGTAGTAATGAGGTAGTATGTCTGTAGGGTAAAGATTGATTCCTCTTTGTTAATTTTGATGAGAGAGTATCAATAGCATTCAATTTTTATACAATTATTTCCTCTTTTGAAATACTTACAGATAATTACGTTATTAATACTTACGCATTATTATGGAACAGTAATTTAGAACAGATATTTTTCATCCTTTTAAAATAGTGCTTTAATAAGATATAATGATTCATATCAATAATTTCTCACTCAACAACTCATTTGTACATCTTATTCAAAGTATTTAATTAAAATATATAAAAATATAAAATATGAAACATATTGCTTAACTACATAAGATTAACATTTATTCTGGCTTATGTGTTTTAAAACAGATACAATAAGAAATACAGAAGATAAAAATTGGATTTCTTTATCATTTTATATGACACGACACCTTCGATTCATAACTTCTGCCAAAAACTTAAAAGAAGAATTGTTACATTTATACATAGATCACATGTTCTATTTCAACCATGAAATAAAAAAAACAAATTGATGACTAAAATATTTCGTGTATCGTGATTCTCTATCTCAAATATGTATCTATATGTATCTTCTTTCGTCCATGGAACTTAAAGTCAATTTCAAAATATAAAAAAAAATGCACACTCTTCAAATAAATGGCGTGGATTTTCCTACAACAAAAAATTCCCGCTAGTCGCTGATAGCACAAACGAAGATCTAAGCATACACGTTTCGAATATTCTACGACGGACAATTTAACTTGATGTTTTTTATCTAAAAATATGGCAACGGGACTCATTCTTCCCGTGATCCTTTGCGATGGAGAAATGTTGAATTGGCAAAATACGAATTGGAAGAAGTGAATTCATGCACGAAGTATACGCTATTTGACATTTCTTTTTCTTTCTTTTTATATTTTATAGTAAAAAAAAAAATCCATTAAATTTCCGATGAATCTACAGAAAAACAATGGTGGATGCATGGCAGGGATTTAAAAAAAAAACATAGTTATGCAAAACGGACAAATCAATCTGGATTTATTTAAATACATAGAAAAAAAATGGTACATGTAAAAAGTGTGTTCTTTTTTTAAATAAAAAATATTTTACAGACGTTTTGGAATTGGCTCGAATTCAGGAATCAATACATTTTGTTCTATCGAAAAAAAGAAGGTACATTTTTAAAAGCTCTTATCAACGACATATGGTAAAAGTATTGGATGGTCTTGTAAAGAAGAGGAATAAAGAATAGACATTTTTTTTTGTTGAACAGAAAAATGCAAAGTCATAGAAATTTTTCATAGAAATTTCAACAGAATAATCTTATATTTTAGTACTTTTTCAAGTGTTTCCGCATATAAAATTGAAAGTGTAAAAAAAAAAAAGTTAAAATGTCTTCTTTTTCAATACTATTTCTTGAGTGAAAAATTTATTCATAAAACCATAGAAGTCAAAAACGTAATATGTTCATATTACTTATGTTTATTTTTATGTTCCAATTGGATGTTCTTGTAAAGAAGAGGAATAAAGGATAGACATTTTTCTTTTGCACAGAAAAATGCACCGTCGTAGCAATTTTTCAATAGAATAATCTTATATTGTAGTACTTTTTCAATTGTTTTCGCGTACAAAAATGGAAAGTAGAAAAAAAAAAGTTAAAATATCTTCTAAAATACTATTTCTGGACTGGAAAATTTATTCATAAAACCATAAAAGTCGAAAATGTAATACGTTCATAGTACTTATCACTGAATAATAACAAAAATGAACATAATATTGTTACCTCAGAAAATAAGAACTACTTAACTCAAGAAGGTGAACGTTTAATTATCCTTTGTAGCGTGAGTGCAGGAAATTGTTCTAAAAAAAGAAGATTCCTTGGTAATTGTAACTGAGTATTTTTGCTTTAACATTCTATATAACAAGTTTATAATATGTTATTTATATATTATTGTATATATTATGTGTATATATAATTTATAATTATTACATATATAATTATTGCTGTCAGTGTGTTTTGGATAACCACGAGAGTGCTCCTGCTGTCATAGGAAATTATTCTCCAGACCATGACTCCAGGTGGTGACTCCATGACTCCATGGAGGAGGATAATTTATTCTCTTTCTCAGTGGATATTAGCAAACTTATAATAATGACAAAGCATCAATTAAGACATATTTTATATAAATATGATTATTATTCAAGTTTTAATAATAGCGCTTTTCTACATAGACGGTAGCTAAATATTATTAGGTTTTATAATTCAGTATGTGCGAAATAAATTTCTAAAAGATTTGTAACAATTTCGAGATGCTATGTTTGTATTTTCATTAAACTTAAAAAAAATGTTGTTTTTAATATTACAGTTTTCTAGGATGTCAGGGGAATAATTGTTTCTCTTTTTCAGTGTACATAAGCAAACTTATAGTAATGACAAAATTACAATAATGGCAAAGTTTAAATAATATAAATACGATTATTTTTCATGTTTCAGTAATTGCATTTATCAATAGAGAGGGTGACAGTTTTATTAGGTTTTAAAATTCAGTATGTACGATATAAACTCCTAGAAGCTTTGCCCAATTTTCGAAATGTTATGTTTGTAATTTAATTAAACGTAAAAAAAAAAGTATATAATATTACAGATTTCAAGAATGGGAGGATGGATAATCTATTGCCTTTTTCAGTGGATATAAGAAAACGGCGGCAGGATTTTGAAAAGGGGTGTTGATTTTGAGAAACATCAGAAAATACCAACCAGTCAATCTGAAAGTTAAAGCGAAAGCAGTCTGTAAGAATCACCATTGCGTCTATTGAATTTTTTAGAACAATTTCCTAAACTCACCCTATAGAGGGGAATTAAACTTTCACCTTCTTCAGATAAGTAGTTCTTATTTTCCGAGTAAAAATATTATGTTTTTTATGATTATTATTCAACCATAAACAATATGAACGTATTACGTTTTTTAATTTTATGGTTTTATGAATAAATTTTACAGTCAAGAAATAGTATAGAAAAAGAAGACATTTTAACTTTTTTTTGCTTTCAATTTTATATGCGGAAACAATTGAAAAAGCACTAAAATATAAGATTATTCTATTGAAAAATTTCTATGACGGTGCATTTTCCTATTCGACAAAAAAATGTCTATTATTTATTCTTCTTCTTTACAAGAACATCCAATTCTTTTACCATATGTTCGTTGATAACAGCTTTTAAAAATGTACCCTTTTTTTCGATAGAACAAAATGTATTGATTCTTGAATTCGAGCCAACTCTAAAACGTCTGTAAAATATTTTTTATTTTACTTTTTTACATGTACCATTTTTTTTCCTATGTATTTAAATAAATCCAGATTGATTTGTCCGTTTTGCATAACTATGTTTTTTTTTAAATCCCTGCCATACATCCACCAGTGTACAGACTTTTTCTGCTGATTCCTAAGAAATGTAATGGATTTTTTTTTTACTATAAACTATAAAAAGAAAGAAAAAGAAATGTCAAATACCGTATAGTTCGTGCATGAATTCACTTCTTCCAATTCGTATTTTGCCAATTCAACATTTCTCCGTCGCAAGGGATCACGGGAAGAATGAGTCCCGTTGCCATATTTTTAGATGAAAAACATCAAGTTAAAGTGTCCGTCGTAGAATATTCGAAACGTGTATGCTTAGATCTTCGTTTGTGCTATCATCGACAAGCGGGAATTTTTTGTTGTAGGAAAATCCACGCCATTTATTTGAAGAGTGAGCATTTTTTTATTTATTTTCTTTATTTTTTGAAATTGACTTTAAGTTCCATGAGCGAAAGAAGTTAAATATTTGAGATAGAGAATCACGATAGACGAAATATTTGAGTCATCAATTTGGCTTTCTTTATTGAATGGGGGAAATAGAACATGTGATCTATGTATATATGTAAGAATTCTTCCTTTTTTTTTTTTTTTTTTTTTGCAAAACTTTTAGAATGTACAGCATTATTAGGTTTTAAAGTTCAGTATGCACGAAATAAATCTCTAAAAGGTTTGAACTGAATTCCTTGAAATTTGACATTGACACATTTTCGAAATGTTATGTTTCTAATTTAATTAAACGTAAAAAAAATGTTTATAATATTACTGTTTTCAAGAATGGGAGGGGCATACTCACTGGAGATAAGCAAGTTTATAATAATGGCATAATTACAATAGCAACAAAACATCAATAACATAAATATGATTATTATTCTTGTTTCAGTAATTGAGTTAATCAATTTAGAGGGAAACTATAAAATACTAGCCAAATTGCAAAAATAGTATAAGGAGAATAAATAAGCCTTTTTTTTGTGTATAACATATGTTCGAAAAAGAAGCGTTTAAACACTAATGACTAAGGCAAATTTTAATGCTGAAAATAAGGAAAATCCAAATGGAACATTACTGATTCCTGTAACTGTGCTTCCTCCTACGTATTGGCTTTGTGGCGTTCAGGAGAAATGGTTAGTAGGGCTCGAGACTCTCAACCGAGAGAAAGTACAGCACAACCTGCTCTCCCGCAGATAAACGTTAGTCTATTACCTCTCATTTCATTCAGCTCACCCCAGCTCATTATTTGGCTTACAGTCTCTCACCAGGAGATGAAGCATTTTTCGCGCACCCTGCGTGTTACAGAGTATCAGGATTTTAGCTTAGAGGTGGCGTTCTTCCACTAATCTATAATTATCTGTTTTTAAATATTTTATATACGTAATTGCATGTGTGTAATCTTTCTGCGTGTTTAAATAAAGCTGTGAATTTTCCAACTTGTTCTCAAGTATCTCAACCCAACCACACCCAGTTACAATCTGACTGCTCAATCTGCACATTACATTCCTAATTTTTCAGTATATGCTTTAAAAAAAATCACAACTTCTTTAATGAACGCTCGTATGAGGTGAAAATAACCAGTAGTGCATCTACGATTGTGCGAAATTTACAGGGAAAGAGGATAAATGTCCATTTTCGTTGTCTATAATTCCTGTAAAATGGAATGGAGAAACATTTTTTCATCCTTGTAAATCTCTCAAATGAGTAAAGGATCTAGAGTTACGGCTGCCTTTCTTGTAGAAGGATATTATAAATGCACTTTAGACAGTTTGTTAAGTTAAAGGAATTCTGCAAGCTCTTGCCTATCCCACAAGATGTTTGCTGGAACTGAAAGATACGCTAATGCAAAATTGCCAGTGACTAGGACCAAAAGTTTTTCTATAAGGCTTTTGTCTGAGCGGTGTATCATTTTTCCCCACCGGAACAGATATAGTATTTCTGTTCCCAGGGGAAAGGAATGTATATTCTTTAGCAAGTGCGTAATAACAACCTATCACTCAAATCTGACATCTGATAAGCAGTGTTGGGGATAGTTATATTATACACTCAAGAGCCAAAACATTATGTCTACCTGTCAATAACGAGTTGGCCCACCTTTGGCGCGCAACACAGCTTCAACCCGCCTTGACATGAATTAATACCACCACTTAATATCAGTTAAATACCACTTCCACCTAATCACGTGCCTTCCACGTCTTCCAGGCGAGTTCATTGCAAAATGTAGGGGTGGTCATAATGTTTTGGCTCTTGAGTGTATGCAATCAGTGTTTTGCACTAATGATAACACCTCACCTCAAATTTGACACCAGATAATCAGTGGCATGAATAATAATTCATCATGAAATTAGCGATTGTCTGTTAGACCTTCACAGGTCGAAATAATTACAGATGGGATATGGACTACGTCATGAGTTGCTGATTGTGATGGGTGATAGACCATGGGCTGTGGAAGTGCCCACTCTAATGAGAAGAGAGGATCCTAAAGCCATCTTGATGGATTTTCTTAAAGGGAAGGGTTTTGGAGAAGAAGAAAAGAATTCTGCGACAATTCGCAAGAAGTATTGTTTTTCTATTTTCCTGTGACATGATTGAACAGGCCGGAGATTCTGTTTTTTACAAAGCAAATTCTTTGTGATTTCGTGTATTATACCTTGTGATAATTAACGTCTGCCGTAGACCTGGTGCAATAGATTCGTCGTAGACTAGAGCTCTGAAAATTTTTGACCTTGGAGTGAACTATACTTGTGAATCAAATTTATATTCCCTACTATGTAAATTTATATTTATTTCTCCAGAGTGCTGTATATTTATGTATAACGCTTGCAAATAAAAATTTTCCTATGAACTTGAAAGTGGCCCTCTTCTTGAAGCTGTTATAGGTGTAATATAGGCATAGACGTTATAGCGGAAATAATTCACTATACAACCTTTTATAAACTGGTCTATATCCTTTATCGGTCCCATACATCCAATGAATAGGTAGTATGATTTGTGTAACGATGTATGTTTTGGAATTTCTTAGATAATAATGCCATAAGCCAAGATCTTATCTCTTGATTTGAACAGCATCTTTTGTGACCAAAACGAGGAGATTCCAGTTGCACATTCCATAGAAAAAGTTCATTTTTGTTCGCGCTTCTACTATACTCCAAAATGCGACCATTTATTTTCCGGAGTGACTTGTAAATGTTTCATGTCCTGCAAAGTTTTAAAATCAAATATCAAAAAGTTTTTGACATTTGCAAAATATATTTACATGTATCACACATTTTTGTTAATAATTAAAAACTTACTACGTATACTTTTAAAACTAGCACATTGTTCAAAACTTTTTAAATAACAAGTGAAAAAAAATTAAATTATATCTATACTGTACAATCTGAACTAATAATGGCTATTTCAAAATGTGTGTTCACAAAGTTTTTTTTTTTTTTGTTAATACTGCTATGAAACAATCAAATTTTTGGTCCTTTTATGAGCTAATGAAAAATCAAGGAATCGCATATGTTGTGGGAATATAATCGTTAAGAAGAGAAAAGGGTGCAAAATTCAGAGCTGATATACGGCTTTTTTAATACGTTTTTATTAGCTTCACCTGTATGTTTGTTTGTAACTGACTCTTCGGGCTCGATTTTGCCCTACTTTAAGCGATCCGATTTAATTTAAACGTTGTAGACTTATCAAGGACCTACACCACTAAAATATTTTTATAACTTTATTATCTCATCATGATTAGGATCGCCAGGATTAGTGATTAAAACACACAGCCTTCGAAAAGTCATCTTGATCGGCGATCATTTTCCCCTGGAGACCTGTTTGTCCTCATACACACTATTTAAGCTGCAACGAAACATTTACAGGCATCTTTCAGACATTAAAACCTACGTGGGATGGCGGCACAACTGATAACGCGCCTGACTACGGATTAGGAGATTTCCTGTTTGAATCCTGGCTGGCTCGACATATTGGCATTTAGCCTTTGTTTTACTCGCAATTAAATTATTGTAGGAACTATAGTTCCAGTCATCCGTACCGGGACCTCATTTAAATATTATAGTTTAAAAACACTAAAAAACACGCTTTTAGAGTTAATCATACTAAAAAGTAAAAAATAAATTAATAGTTTAAAAAAACTAAAAAAACACGCTTTTAGCAAACTAAAAAGTATTAAAAATAATTGTTAACATAAGAATAAAATGACTGAGGATAAAATGAATGTCCCTGTTCTAAAAGCGTGGGGTGTTTTGTATGACATTTTTAAACTAACTCTGCACTTCGGTATGAAACTAGTGAAAAATTATAACGATTGATATCGAGCACCCCACGCTTTAAGAACAGTGACATTCATTTTCTCGTCAGTCATTTTATTCTTATGTTAACAATTATTTTTAATACTTTTTAGTTTGATTCACTCTAAAAGCGTGTTTTTTTAGTTTTTTTTAAACTATTAATTTATTTGTATTTCATTACTGACAATTGAATAAAAAAATGCTAAAAACAAAGATTGAAATATGTTTAAATAGAAACAAAAATATAACTTTTAAGCATCTCCTAAAATTTCAATCTAAAATAATTTTTCAAAATAAATCATTAATTCATACACCTCTTTGTAACTACATGTAAACAACACGTTCTCAATTTTGAGATAGATGGCCAATATCATTCTTCAAATCATTTGACGTTATGACATTTTACTCGCTATTTCAAAATTAATTAGATTTTCATTATTGGTCTCTAGATCTAATTAAAATTTTAATGCTACCAAATTTAGTTTAATATATATATGTATACATATTGTTTAATTGTATAAACAAACAAGGTATTAAACTAAATCTAGAAACTAAATAAGTCTTATTCTTTAATCCTTTGATTAGGATTAGTTGTGGAATTTATCAATGCATATTATCAATAATTAATTGTTAAGAAAATTGCTAAGCTAGCTATTATGTATGTTTAGCTTTTAAGGTCTTTTTGGCCGGTTTTGTTAAGAATGTTTTTTTCCCTTTATAATTTTAGTTTGTTAAAGTGTTCTTTTTATTTTTATGGTAAGTAGCCAAATGTGCATGGATTGAGTTCCAATAAAGTGATAGGTAACAACAACAACAACAGCTCTTAAGTGCTTACGTAATCCAATAGCAATACATTTTTTTTTAAATATTTGTATGTACTTAAAATTTTTTTGTGATTCTTATTCCGCTTGGTAGACGGCAACATCTAAACCAATTCCAAGAGCCCCTGTGGTCTCATGGAAGTAGGAAAAGAGATGGGGGCAGATTCTGTTGTGATGGAACACCCGTATCTAGAAATCTGACTTTGCTCCATGACGCTGACTTTTTAAGGGCCTAAGGATAAGTTTTTTGTCAGACCTATGCCCAACACTCTACATTATACACTCAAGAGCCAAAACATTATGACCACCTGTCAATAACGAGTTGGCCCCCCTTTGGCGCGCAACACAGCTTCAACCCGCCTTGGCACGGATGCCACAAGTCCTTGGTAGATGGCCGGAGACAGATTGTACCAGATGTTTAAGCAACGATCACGCAAATCCGAGATATTACGAATGGGTGGTCTTTGAACTCTGAGCTGCCGTCCCAGGACATCCCAAATGTGTTCTATCGGATTGAGATCCGCTGAGTTAGGCGGCCAGGACATTAACTGGAATTCAGAATCATGTTCCTGGAACCCCTCCAACACAATTTTAGCCTTGTGACAAGAGACGTTGTCCTGTTGGAACATTCCATTTCCAGCTGGCAAAACAGAGGCCATGTAAGGATGCAACTGGTCCGCAATGATGTTCAGATACCCTGTAGCATTCATGGTCTGCTCTACCACAACCACGGTCTGGCTCCGATTTTGCTTCATCATGCGAGACAGTCTCCGACGACCTTTTTCTTTGATAGCGTGTGGACGTCCAACACCATGTCGTCTACTGCTGGTTTCACCGTCATTCATCCACTTTGCATAAGTACTAACAACTGTAGATCGCGAACAACCCACGAGTCGTACAGTTTCGGAAATACTTGTTCCGAGCCTTCGAGCCATTACAATCTGCCCTCTATCAAAGTCGCTTAGATCTGCAGCCTTTCCCATCACACACAGAAGTAAGTGAAAGAATCATTCTTCAGACTCTCCCGCAGCAGTTAAATAGCACTTCCACTTGATCACGTGCCTTCCACGTCATCCAGGCGAGTTCATTGCAAAATGTATGGATGGTCATAATGTTTTGGCTCTTGAGTGTATATTAGAGCGGGACCTAGGACATAATGTGGATTCCAAAACACTACGAACATCCATGGCACCGCCGGGACTTCAACCCTAAACCTGTGGCCCCGAGCGCCAGAGCGCTAGTCACTCGGTGCCTTTTTTAATGTTACCACTCATAGGGATGACATATCAAGAGCTCATATATTTATTATAACTGGCAAAAAAGTGAAAAGTCAATTAATATACTACATTAAGTCATCCAATAAAGTAAAAAAAATCATCCGTGCTTCATAATTTCATAAATTTTATTCTACTTCGTAATTTTTTTTTTTTAGTTTATTACAACAATATTTTAAAGGAATTGAAAAGATATTAAAAGATCATCACTTACTAACTTAACTTGAAAATCTTTATCTGGTACGTAATAAAAAAAATTAAAGCTTGTTGGCAATAAATTGGGGGAGAAAATCATTCAATAAAATATTTTATTCTACTATTTTTTTTTCTTGACACTTTTGATGTTTTATTTTATTATTATCAAAGCTTTTAAAAATGATGCATGATATGCTTTTTTTAAAGTTAAAATAACATACTTTGAGATGAGATCCTTTTAACTTTCAGCAACATTTTTTAAAGATATTTACAAAATAATTTGCTTAAAAACAAACTTTTTTAAAATGAATTTCACTCTGAAAATTTTCACTTAATAGAATTTAAATTTATCAAATAAGTTATCTTGTCCTTTGCATCTCAAAATGAACAGCACTGAAAGAGATAACTAAGAGTAAAAACATACGTAACTAGTTTCAGAATTTTATATTTTTGTTTTACTTTAGTTATAATGCTTTTTTAAAAAGAAATTGAGATTAACTTACATGAAATAAAAAGGGTATATAAAATATTTTAATGAATCTTGTTAGTATAACTATATCAGACATAGCCTTTCTAAAATATGTAAAGCGAGTTTTCAAAAAAATTGTGATTTTAAATTTATCAATGACTTTTTTTTGAAAAAAATTTACAAAGATAATAACTTTATAGAGGGGTTTTTTAATGGAATTTATAACTCAAATTTTTCTTCAAAAAGGACAAAGGCAGGTTGTTTTAAAAACATTTTTATTACTTAAATTTTGTGATGTGTTTAGATTTGCTTTCTTAAAATATGCCTTTACTCTTCTTCAAATATTCCAACGCTGAAGATGAAGGCAGAAATTCTCAACATATAGTAGTTCAAGAACTCGTTAATAGTTGACTAATTAATTATAACGTTTTAACGTCGATCTAGAAAGATATATGACGGAAAAACTGCAAAAGCTTTTAAGGTTAAAGTTGTATTTTCGTGTTATCGAGCGGGAAAGCCAAAAATGTCGAAAACTTCGTCCAGACGGGAACGAGTATTGTTTATGAACCTATTATAAAACGGTTTAACAAAACTTTAAAAGAAAATCATACGTCTCAACTGTGATCCGGCAAGAGTGTTTTTTCCCCCACACATCAAAGGGGCCCTATTTACAACCAGCTGTCACTCACAGACAAAGATAACGTGGGTGGGTTTTTGCTGTCACACGCAGATGCTCCGAGCGAAAGCCGCTCACCCCTTATGCTCTCTCGTCTGGACGGCCAACGAAGTACAATGGGCGATCCACACAACATTTGTACTCGCAAAGAAATTTGAGGAAGCATCTCTCAATCATAGCTTCTTTGGATGCATGCAGTTACAGTTATCTGAGTGAGGTTCTTTTCAAAGAGGCGTTATGAATTGTCAACAGATAATATGGACACCAGACGTAGAAGAGAATGTGCTACATCTGACACTGGGCAATACAATTTGAGTACGAAACACTATAATGCTACTACTACTACCACAATTGCTACACCATACAATATTACTGTGTCAAGAACTGAGTTGCCCTTGTACAGTTTGGGAATGATGTGGATGAAATTGAATGGACACACCATTGGAGGACGGAAAATTTTGGCAGAATTCCCTATTGGCATTACAGAAGCTGAACAGTGAGAAAACATTTTACGAAAAACATAAAACATAAAAAGAACGAAAAACATTAGAAAATATAAAAAAAAAAAATTAACGATTTTTTTTAAAAAAAGGAAAAAAATATGAATTGCGAGAATACGTAGAAAAATAAAAAATGCTTTAAGCAAATTTTTTGTTAAAATTTAAAAAAAAACAATGCAATAGAATAAGCGTACCGTGGAAAAATATGAAGGAATATTCTTCAAAGCAATCAAAGGCGATAGTAAGAATAATTAGAAGAGATATTGCATCTGAGAAGTTTATCTTCGTAAGATCTAAAGTTAAGAATTCAAACCAAAACGAGTGCATGTTTTCCCATTCTGCAGATTTCTTATTTCTGAGACGATTTCCGACGGTTGCAAAATAAGGCTCTTTCTCACCGAGGCGACAGGCGACATGCGGCAAGCGAGAAAATTTTTTCGACCCCTTCACAGCGAAATGTCAGAAATAGCATTACGCCTACTGAAGTTATTTACATTACCCTAGTGAAGTTATTATAAAGCATTACGCCTAGTGAATAGCATTACGCCTAGTGAAGTTATTTACATTACCCTTGTGAAGTTATTATTAAGCATTACGCCTAGTGAAGTTATTTACATTACCCTTGTGAAGTTATTATTAAGCATTACGCCTAGTGAATAGCATTACGCCTAGTGAAGTTATTTACATTACCCTTGTGAAGTTATTATTAAGCATTACGCCTAGTGAATAGCATTACGACTAGTGAATAGCATTACGCCTAGTGAAGTTATTTACATTATCCTTGTGAAGTTATTATTAAGCATTACGCCTAGTGAAGTTATTTACATTACCCTTGTGAAGTTATTATTAAGCATTACGCCTAGTGAATAGCATCACGCCTAGTGAAGTTATTTACGTTACATTTACATTACCCTAGTGAAGTTATTATTAAGCATTACGCCTAGTGAAATTATTTACATTAAATTTACATTACCCTAGTGAAGTTATTAAGCATTACGCCTAGTGAATAGCATTACGACTAGTGAAGTTATTTACATTACATTTACATTACCCTAGTGAAGTTATTATTTAGCATTACGCCTAGTGAAATAACATTACGCCGCTTCGATTTTTGAAGTCGGTCGACTCGAAGCGGTGCATTTCAAACCGGTTTCAGGCGAACGCAGTGAAGCTGGTGATTGGTCAAATCTTGTCGCTTAAACGCTTCTCGCCTCGGTGGGCACGAACCTTTACTGTAATGCCAAAAATAAATAAATAAGGAAAAGACGACGAACAGTACTTGCTGCCCACGCAAAATATTCCAGTGGTACTCCTCCATTATGCTTTATTTATAAGGGGAAAACAAACGAAAAAGTAACGAATAAGTAGAAAGCCCAAGCAAAAACAAGAAGAAACTCCCTAATTGCCAAAGTGCCTATGCTTTGAAGGACGACATGAATTGAAGATCATGTGAACAATTTGAAATTGCAATGGGAAATTCATCTACTCTGCAGTTGGGAGATACTGAAAGATAAGCGCAGGGAAAGTAAGATAAAATGGCGGACTGTCGGAAAAGCGTAGACCAATTCATAGGTTTGTTTTGTCGCTCTACGGTTCTTTTGTGCCCATTTTATACTAATTAGACCGGGACCTACAATTTAAAGTGGATTCCGAACCACTCTCAAACATCCATACTACAGCTAGAATTCTAACCTGAAGCCTGTGGTAGCAAATGCCACAACACTAGCCAATTGGCCATCAGGTCGCCTGCCGTATGGAAGAAATAATGATTGGAAAAATAAATTTATTTTAGGAACCCACCAACCAAATCCTGATGGCCAATTGGTTAATTGGTTTAAATACCAATTGGTTTATTACCTTTGGCTTTTCAGGTTCGAAACCTAATTGTGGTTTGGTTTGGTTAGTCGCTTTGCGGTCATTTTGTGCACACTTCAGGCTAATTTGACCGGGACGTATAGATTAACGTGGATTCCGAACCACTCACAAACATCCTTGCCACTGCCAGGCTTCTTACTTGCCTGCGGTACAAAAGGCCAGAGCGCTAGGCAATTGGCCATCAGGACGACCAATTCATAGGAGAAAAAGGTTGGAGCAAAAAATTCAAAAATTAATATACATACATATAAACTGAAGAATGAAAAAACCTAAAAGCAGCAAAAAGAAGAATTTAATAATTCAAAAGAAAATCAAAATTGAAAAGTTGAAAACTCAGAAGAAATTGAGCAACGTAACAAAAGAATATTACTGCAAGGAAGTTGTAAAAAAAGGTGAATAGGAATAAAAATTAAAAAAGAAAGATAATTGAAAAAAAAATGTAACTGAAAAGATAAATGAAAAAAAAGTAAAAATAAAATGGTGATGTAGTTAAAAACAAATGAACCGGAAGAGAGAAAAAAAGAATAAATCAGAAAATAAGAAGAAGGTTGGAAAACCTTTAAAAAGACAAAACCATTAAAAGAGAAAACCAGGAATCCGAAATAATAATAATAGTAATAATGAATAAACCCAAAAAGAGTGGAAAATATTTAAAAAATTCAAAAATTAAAGACGAAGAAATGATATAAAGAAATAAAATCGGGCACAAAACAATGCATAATAATAAGCATCAGTAATCAAAATAAAATATATGTGAGGGAAGGCTTACCTGGTCATCTTCAACTATACAAAAAAACCCCAGAGGAAAAAAAAGTTTGGAAACCCAGAATTGTACAACAAAAACTGTGACACGAATGGAGAAATTGAGGAGCGAAAAAAACCCACGTCTGTATTGCGCTGTAAAAGGGATATAATTGTAAATTCTAATGCATTGTGCCAGAATATATCACAATAACATGTGGAGGATTCTGCTTAAAAAGGTCAAGCATCCATAATCCACTTCTATTACTGTAAACTATAATGCACCCTGCTAGAATGTGCCCCAGTAACATGAGAAGGTTTCAGTTTAAAAAAGACATACATTCGTAATCCTCTTCTGTTACTGTAAATTGTAATGCACCGTATCAGAATGTGCCCCAGTAACATGAGAAGGTTTCAGTTTTAAAAATACATACATCCGTACTCCTCTTCTTTTACTGTAAATTGTAATGCACCGTATCAGAATGTGCCACAGTAACATGTTGAGAATTCTGTAATGTAGACGCATCCTTAATCTTTTTCTGTCATTGATGGCCAAAAACACTCATAAAAAATATGTAAAATAATCCTGCGGCACCAAGTACCAGAGAGCTAGTCACTCGGCAATCAGGCTCCATTAACATATCCAATATTGTTGTTGATGTCGTGTCTAATCCTCAGTGTCCTGCAGTGCAGAACGGTTATCCCATGTGTAATCTACTCATGTATGGAGAGAATGGGGACAGCTTCTGTTGTGATGGAGCATCCGTACGCAGAAGTCTGATTTGGCTCCGTGACGTTCTTACAGTCATATGAAACAGGAACCTACGGCTTAAAGTGGAGCCCGAACGACTGCAAACATCCATGACACTGTCGGGACTTGAACCCGAAACCTGTGGCACCGAGCGCATTTGGCTATTCAGGCTCACATATGCGTCATTAGAAAATGTAAACTAATAAATATAAACTTAAACATTTTCTCTAAGTTTATTATCATAAAGTAGTGAAAATCCACACACTCCTGCGTGTGCGTGCGCTATATATTTATAATAATACAAAGTTTTCCAAATATATTTACATCAAAACAACTGCCTCTAAATATTTAAAAATTGGAAATCCATTACTGCAGCTCAAAACAGAGCACAATATAAATGGTTTCTTAGTAATAGCAAACATAAAAATGAGAGAAATATATAAATTATCCTGTTGTGTTTACTGAATATTTTACTTTTTCGAAAAATATTAATGTATACTGCTTGATATTAATACTTCCCTTCAAACAAACAAGGTTAACAAAATCAGCTGTTATTACTTTTTAAAAGCGTTGTACGTTTCTATGTTATTTCCAAAACAAAAACATTAAAAGTTGTTCGATATAAATATTGTTTCAAAAAAGAGATTGGAAGAAAGATTGAGTTATCATTTTGGTATACTAAAAAAAAATAAAGCTTTGTAGTATATCAAAATGATAACTCAGTCTCTTTTCTAATCGGTTTTTAATTAATAAATCGCATTATTTAATTAATAAATCGTATTATTAATCGTATCATTTAATTAATAAATTGTATTATTAATCATATTATTTAATTAATTCGTATTATTAATTGTATTTTTAATTAATCAATCACATTATTTAATTAATAAATCGTATTATTAATCGCATGATTTAAATAATAAATCGTATTATTTATCGCATTATTTAATTAAATCGTAGTATTAATTGTTTTTTAATTAATAAATCACATTATTAGATTAATAAATCGTATTATTTTCTTACTATGAATTTCATAGTAAGCAAAATTTCTAATAATTGCTTACAACAAAATTAATAGTTTAGTGCACCATGTTGTAAGTTTCTTTAACCCAAATGAAAACGGATATGTACACAAATACATAATAAAAATTAATAAATTGAACATTTATTAATATAATTCACGAATTTTAGTAGCTTAATCAGACAAATCTTA
Source organism: Caerostris darwini (assembly GCA_021605075.1). Taxonomy (NCBI): domain Eukaryota; kingdom Metazoa; phylum Arthropoda; class Arachnida; order Araneae; family Araneidae; genus Caerostris; species Caerostris darwini. The sequence continues at coordinate 5,747 of BPLQ01002857.1, read as the reverse complement.
CTACATTGTTGATATTTAAAACAATTTTTTAATGTTTAAGATAATTAAACTACAACTCAATGGAGTTGAAAATGTAATATTTTATTAATAAATCGCATTATTAATAATATTATGTAATTAATAAATCGTACTAGTTAATTAATCAATCGTATTATTTAATTAATCAATCATTTTATTGTAAGCAAAATTTCTAACAATTGCTTACAATTAAAATAATAATTTCGTGTACTATTTTGTAAGTTTCGTTAACGCAAATGAAAACGGATATTTTCACAAATATTTTATAAAGATAATAAATTAGTATAATTCACTAATAACAGTAACTTGATAAAACAAATCTTATAGCATTAATGATATTTAAAACTGAGTTTTTTAAAAAAAAATATTAAAAATGTTTAATTTAAAACGTTTTTATGTTTAATTAAAAACAACGCATATAAAATTATTTAAAGTATTTTATTTAATATTTCTATAATTATGCCATTTGATTAAAATAACTCACTCTCTTAAGGTTTATTAAAAACGATTTTTTTGTAGTTTTACTTACTTTAACAAAAATTTCACCATAGCGTTAAAAAAACACAAACAGCAAATATTGCAGTTTCATAATAATCTCAAGATTTTATAAAAGAAGATTTTATAAAATTACAATTTAATAAATGTTAGGAAAAAAGCCGCTTACACAAGTACTGTAACGTAAGAATTAAAAATATATATATTTACCATTTTGTAGACTCGTATAGTTTTCAGAGATGAGAAAATTGTTGAACAAGTAGTTATTTTTAGTGAAAAAAAAGGAAAAAAAAAAATTATTGCTACGATGCACTTTCAGCTGCCTAAAAAACACAGGATGAAGTATAAAATGTCTAAGTGGAGAGAAAAATATATTAAGCAATTAACTGTCTGTTAAATTAAGGAAAAACAGTTTCATTTGTTCTTTATAGGATAATAGTTTCTTAAACAGTTGATTGCTTTTGTGTCTCTCTTATCCGACTGTTAATAAAATTTTAGTGAATAATTTGATGTGTTCTATAGCTTGATAAGGTCTTAAAGTAGAAATGCAGTATCAATTAAATTTCATTTTGTATAAAATTTCCTCCATAAATTTTAATTAACTAGTCAGAATTGACACATTTGACGTAAACGTATTTTATTTTAAATAAGAAAGAAACATTAAAAGGGCATATACTACTGTGCCCAAAAAGGAAGACCAATTTTTATTTTTTTCAAAAACTCTTTACTTATTCTTCCAAATTTATTTCATCGCCTTCAATGTAATTCCCTCCGGAAGCAATGCTCTTATGCCAACTTTTTTTTTCCAATCCTCAATGCTTGGTAAAAAGTCATCGACAGGGATGGCCTTCAAAGCCCGCGGCTATTCACGTTGAATCTCTTCAATCGACTCAAAAGGTTGTCCCCGGAGTGGTCTTTTCATTTTAGGGAATAGCGGGAAGTCGCTAGGTGTAAATAAGGTGGTTGTGGAACGATATGGGTTTCATATTTGGTGAAATTATCACGAAGAATCAAGGCTGTAAGAGCTGGCGCATTCAGTGGTTTCGGTACCCATCGAGATTTGACGCGTTTGAGGCTCAAAATGGAATGGACCGATCCTTTTGAAATTCCAACATCATAAACAAGGTCTCTAATTATAAATTGACTGTTTGCAAGCCCCAAATTTTAATTTTTTTGGACTTGATCTTCGTCAGATGAGGTTAAGGGTCGACCAGAGGTTTCTTCGTCTTCAACGCGTTCTCTGCCTTCTTTAAACTGTTTATATCACTTGTAAGCATTTCTTTCCGATGTAGGAATGCTCACCAAATGCCTTCTGCAACATTCTATACGTTTCCGCAAGCAAAATTTAAGGCAAGTTCTTTGCTCAATTAATAAAAAAATTAAATTATATAATAATAATTAATAATAATTAAATACAAATATATAAAAGTGAAGCATAAATAAACCTATAAAACAGAATATCTTTTTAAAAATATTTTTTTTCCTAAAGCTGCTGGCAAACACTTAGACAGTTATTTTGGATGCCTTAAGGCTAGCGCTGCACCGACGTTACTCACTTAGTACTACCCAGGAAGTGCTTGTAGCTTGAAGATGAGCTGCGGACGCAGAGTAACGATATCCCCGCAACGCTCTACGATTCTGTTAAACCCGCACCTACGTTTAAAGGGGATTCCGAACCACTACAAACATCCATGGCAACGCCGGGGCTTGAACCCGAAACCTGTGGTGCAGAGCGCCAGAGCGCCTGCCACTCGGCCTAGGCGCTAGGCACTTTTTAAAAAAAAATTTTTTTTAAAGTATAATACATATTAAAAAAAGCAATCTCATAAACTTCAAAATTTGAATACTTGAAACAATTAACTTTAATTTAATTTAATTTTTAATTAATTAACTTAAATTTTTTTTTAAATAATTATTTTTAAAATTCTTTCATAATTGTATATAATTTTATTTATTTTTCAATTTATAATTTTTTTAGTTTTATTAACTATTTTTTAAATTAATTTTAATTAAAGAAAATATCTAACTCAAATTATCAGATGCCACCAGATAGCAACAAAAAGAAAAGCGAAGTATAAAATTATTATTACTTAACTGAAAAATAACATTAGAATTTTGCAATCTTTTGGCTAGACACAAATGTTAAGAAACAATAACTTCAGAAAAAAAAAATTAGAACGCTGAGTGTTATACTTCCTAAATTACATTGGATGCGTATAGACATCCATTTTTATGTTTAAAAATTGAGACTTGTTCAACTTCATACATCCATAGCGGCGAATTTAAATAACGGAAACCATATCTAGTGTTTCTTTCATAAGGGACACATTAACACAATTTTAATTTTTCCCCGCATTAATATTACTTAGCCAATATTGAAATATTCACTTATGCGCAGACAGCGGCAGTGCAGTAATGCTACTATGCAAAACTATTTTGTGAGTAAATTTTTAGAATGGGTGTCTCAAGTAATAAGGTTCACTATTATTTTTGTTATATATACTTTGAATGTGTCTCACAGAACATCTCTTAGATTAATCAGCGTTGGCGCAATCAAGTCTACTTTTCAATTCCTTCTATTAGTGCACACTCTCCCTATATATATCTTGTTCAAATTTCCAATCGTTCATAAAGTATTTTTTATTCATCCACACAAGTTCAAATACATTTTATTTGAACTTGTAGTGGATGACACTGGATGTTAATGCAGTTTTTTTCAAATATTAATTCATTCATTAAATTGAATTCATTAATTTTAGTTTTAAGTTTCATGTATCTAATAATAGATGGCCCCAGATGTAAGAGTAAAATTTCAACTCTATTTGTAAAGGACTTTTCTGCAATAGAGTGAAAAAAAGTTGAAATTGACTTTAAATTTTGTTTATATTACTTGTTTAATAACAGAATTATAGCATAAATAAATATTAGTTGATTTTATAATTTAAATAAATTATAAAAAAAGAGTTTAATTTAGTGCGGAAGTTAAAAACAACTTTGATGATGGAGGTTGTATTTAAGTATTTAATAGTTGAACATATTTATACGAAAGATAAACTGAAATACTTGTTACTAGTTGCGAAAGACTGTTTATATTCTTTGTAAAAGTGGAGGCCTGATGGCCGAGTGACAAGCGCTCTGGCTTTCGGTGCCCCAGAGTTCGAGTTTCGGCTTATCCATAGGTGTTTGTAGTGGTTCGGAATCAATCTCAAACCATAGGCTCCTGCCTAATATGACTGTAGAGCATTGGGCGTAGGCTGACTTCCCTATCACGTAAAAAGAAAACATCCATTGTCTCGAAATTTGCCAGTAGCGGGACAGTCTTGGCTCTCCATGGGGCTGTTGCGCCAATGAAGAAGAAGAATTCTAAGTGACATAAATTTTCCACTTAATTATTAGCAAATATATTATTATTATTCATGTCTAATTTTACCTAGAAGCTATGCAGATCACAGCTGTATCCATAATGTAGTATTAAGTATACTTCTATCTTTGTCAAATAAAAATAAGTATAGGAATTGTAATCAAATAATCGAGTACAAATCCAGTTTAGGTGTTTATTTGTACCTGTATCGTGCCGAAAGATGGTAGTTACCATACGTTAGGGCCAAGACAGGCAGGCAGTAATTTTATATCTATATGTGCTGCCCATGTCAGGTACAAACTTATGGCTTTATACATCATAAATACATGAAATGATCTTAAAGTAACCTAACATAGTATTTGAATTTTTAATACTTATCTACTATTTTATAAAAAAAATAAAATTAAAAATTCTTTATGACACGCCCCTTTCGCATTTTGCCAGTCCTGACACCTTTGTGGCAACTCGAGCTACGGGTCCTTGATAATCCTTTCAATAGGGAAACCGTAACCCGTATCTTTCCTATCCGGTGGGGAAAATGCATCAGATTGGGAATGGAATTAGAATTAATTATAACAGGTGGTCTGAAAAGTTCGTAGGCTGACACATAGATGGCGCTACTAGTATTAAATCCAAATGAGTTTTAGTTAGCCCTAACCTTCAAAAAACACGTGTATAAATTTGACAGTTGTTGCACTGCTAGTATGTGAGTTATAGTATTTTTAGTGTTCATCACTTGCAGTCCACTCGACTGACTATCGATTGGACTCCGGTGTGAAATGATGGAGCCATGTTTCATTCATTGTCACATATCAACGCAAAGATTCGGGTTTATTACGATTGAACAGCTCCAAACACTGATTAGAATCATCAATTCGTTGTTGTTTTGGGTCGATTGTGAGCTCGAGCGGCGCCCACTTTGAACAGAGCTTTCGCATATCCAAATATTCATTCACGACATGTCCAACACGTTCCTTTAATATCTTTAAGGTCTCAGCTATCTCAATCAACTTCACTTTATGGTTATCAGAAATTATTTTGGGGACTTTTTTGATGTTTTCGTAGGTAACAGCCTCTTTGGGGTGTTCACTGCGGGCATCGTCCTCGGTGCTCATTTCGCCTCTTTTAAATTTAGCAAACCACTTCTCTACGGTTGATTTTCCTGGTGCAAAGTCCGAATAATGTTTATCAAGCCAAGCCTTGGCTTCAATAGTATTTTTTTTCGCCAAAAAGCAATGCTTTATTAACACACGAAATTCCTTTTTATACATTTTTTCAAACTAACAAAAGTTGCTTCACTAAAAATGCTATAACTCACATACTAATAGTGCAACAGCTGTCAAATTTATACACGTGTCTTTTGAAGTTTAGGGCTAACTAAAAATTATATGGATTTAATACTAGTAGCGCCATCTATGTGTCAGCCTATGAACGTTTCAGCCCACCTGTTTATAAGGCAAGACCTCCTCTGGAAACTGTATAAACCGATTTGAAAAGTTGTTATAAATAGATTTATATGTGAGTTGTGGATATTGTCAGGTTGTTCTGAAATAAAATAATGAAAAGGCAAATTGGAGTCATTTTTGAAAGGACAATACATGAACACAGTGATAATTCATCACACAACCTTAGCAATATAATTTCCTGACCTTGCTGTTTCAGTTACTATTATCTATTTTTTTAAGAAACGAATTTCACACTTCGATTGAGAAGATTAAACCAGGAACATGGATTTCTGTATAGTTAAAGTAAAAGTTAAATATTTAATTCGTCAGGAAAAAGAATCCTTCAGAATTTATTTTAGATTTATAGAAAATAAGATCCTTTGTTAACAACAGGCTAGCCTGGATGCAGGATTCCGATCCTGAAATAA